>CM034356.1:87765524-87827408 GCA_019925275.1 Mytilus edulis | reverse complement strand
TTGAGTTTGCCTTTTGATTTTGGACATTCCGTTTTGAATTTTATTTTGAATTAAGTATTTTTGTGATTTTACTTTGTTCCACTTGGAACACTTGATGTAATATCTTACTTGTAAGCTATAACCCTCTATCAAGAAAATAATTAAAGGAAACGGAAGCCCTCGATTTTTGAATCAACTGAGAGAAATTTATGCCATATGAAGGCACTGCTGGAATGATTTTAAATGTACAACCTGATTTTACATAATACAAGTAAACATGTTTTACGATCACTACTAATAAGTAGGAGATGAGGTCAATGTATTTTAGATTATGTTTAACATTTGTGTTCAAAAACATTTACTGAAATATGTAATGATTATGTTTAAGGTGTGCCAAATGAAGACGACGCGTCATTACCGTCCAAAGACACATGTACTATGTTAGTGTCCACTGTCCTTGCAACAGGTATGCTTTAAACGGGAATCTGCAGATTTTACTTTAAAAAAAACAATACTTGTTATTATGGAAGCTTATCTGTTACTTATATAAATTAATATTATATTAACAATATGGAATGCTCTACAGCGAAATAGTAAAAAAAAATCGTTTGGCCAAGGCATATCATATCGATTTCAGTGCGCATGACAAGTGTTGCTTGAATAACTTTAATCAAGGTACTATGTAGATCAAAAGTTTGGATAACCTAGTAAATAGACTGTTTTTATTTAAGTTAGATCAAAAGGATCTGAACGGTTAGCAATCGTTACGGCATGTTTGACAAACTTTATACTAGTTGTTTTGACTACCATGATATTGCTTGTTAAAAAAATCAGTACTTCAAACACGTATAAATTCTGTGTCACGAACTGATGTATGCCTTAATAAAGCGTTTCTATCATTTAGCTTTCAAAGGGTTACGTGTAAAAAAAAATATGATTTTTTTATCAAATTTAATCAGTGAAAAACAAATATACAAACAATATTATAAACACGTATACTGCTACTTTTGCATAGCTATTACCGGTGTTTCTGTACTTGAATTCTGTAGTACTGGAAATTTACTTTTGATATTAAGTATTTTGTCTTTACTTTAAAATTATTGTAATATTTACAGTACTTGATTTGTACTTAAAGTATTGGTACAGAAATAATACTAACAATGGTCACAGTAATCCATGTTTGAACATCATAACTATAAGAAATTTGAAATAGACAAACTTTCAAAATGCTGAAAATATAACGATGTAACCAAAAATATGTAGTACTTAAAATTTCAAGTACAAATCAAGTACTGTAAAATAAAGATACCTAATATTACAATAATTTTAAAGTAACAAAATAGTACTGAATATTAAATGTAGATTTCCAGTACGACGGATTTTTTTCTGCTGAAATAGTACCTATGCAAAAGTAGCTGTGTATTCATAACAAAAGGTGACGTTATAAGTGTCATATTTAACAAAACATAACTTTACAATAAGCAATTACATAAAAAATAATACTTTTATTATGACACTGAAATTTGACAAAGGTATGAGATTGGCATACTATCATTCGTAAAGTTAACTTGATTTTTCCTGGATGAATAATGACAAACATATACAAATATATAAATACTTCATGTATAATCCTGTTGACTTCCAGTTTGTTTTAAGTTGAGTCTACGAGGAACATGCAATTTCATTTGCCGTTCAAAAAAGAAGATTTTCATGTTTTCTGTTCCTTTTTAATTTAAGTTTTTGTATATTTCAGCATCCATTGGAGATGTTGATGGTGATGGCGTCTTAGATTTTATCGCAAGGATTGACAAGTCTGGAGACAAATTTAATCGAAAAAAACGCATGTTTTCTACAATAAGTTCTAGCACTGTAGTAAAAATCAGTCTGCATGAATATTTAAGGCAAAGCAAAACAAGAGTTACAGTTGATGCAGCGCATACATTTAAGGATCAGCATTTAGAGAAAAACTTGATAGACGTAGATCTATTGCCATCAGGTCAGCAGATATGGACAAGCTATATGGGAAAAAAGGGAAATGGATATTATGACATGGCGTAACTATGTAGACAAAGTGGGAAATTAACCTGTTTGGTTTGTGTGTTATAAACATTTCAGGTGGAAAATCGAGTTTGCAGTTTATCATGTAATTGGTAAAGACATAAATAAAAGATAAAACATATTTGCATAGGCTTCTTCGTAACATATTAAGTCAGAAATCCATTTTTGATAGACGAATGATACATTGTGAACTAATGTATTCAGTTGTCCATTGTGATTGGATATGAATGGTATACACAGTCAAATTATATGTCGACACTAATAAGAACATGCTTTTATTATAGAGAACCTAATATTGTACAGGTTTGCCTTGTAGTTTTAATAAGGGGATTACTTGAGTGTAAATTAACTTGTGGTGTCACTTTGAACATGTCAAAAGTTACCTAAAGTTTTACATATATTTTATGAAAATATATATGAACAACAGCTTAACCGATAAAAAAAAGACATTAAACACACATAAACATCTTTCGGGTAAAAATGTTGGTCATTCAAAAAATTAATAACAAAATATCAAAATCAAGCATTTTTTTTATTATTTTATACAATCCATAAGAAAATAAAGCCCTTGTGACAATTGGTAAAACAAAATTCAAAAATATCAAAACTCATGTTCTACAGACTAATCATAAGTTTTCTGAACATCTGAACGATATCATTTTGTATATTTATAATAATCTTTGAATTTCAAATTCAAGAGACACGAATAGAGCCCTTATCGTACCCTCTTAGAAAAAAAAACATTGAAAAGAAACATGATAGGCATTGTTTTGGTTGCTTTGTAGCTACTGTCCGACTATATTTAATATAATGTCGTTGTTTACTCATGTCTATAAGAGGCCGTAAAAAGCAACAACAAAAAACTGATTGCTGATGAAAGAATGAAAATACCCCAGATTTAAAAAAAAAAGAAGAGTAGATGCAGCTTAACACAAATAAGACAACTTTGATCCGTTACATTCCAGAGTACAATGATAACGTTGCGTATTTCAACAATGAAAAACAACTATGGTCATAAAGTAAGTTATAAAAGGTCCCGAAAAAAAAATCAATAAGAAAGAATTCAAAAGAGGAAATGGCCAATTTTAAGCTTTGACATTAATTCAAAAACAATTTTGGTACACACCTTATTGCCATACACGTATATATTTATAATTGTATGTTTAGTATTTTGATAACAAAGTATCACCAGTTCTGTAATTGTCTTTATGTAGGGATCCATTGAGGTATCTTTTTGTTGCATAATTGTTTTCCTCATTTATATGAATAATATCCACACAGAGAGAAATACTGTAGCGAATTTGCTTTTCCACAAGGAACTGGCCGTAGAACCTAAAATGAAATGATAAATTTGATGATCCAAAGTCGAAAGGAAAACAAATATTTTTATGTGATCTGAAAACGTATCTTTTGTTATTACTTGTATTTATCCAATACAAAGCTGATTTGTTTGTTTTATTTATGATCTTGATTTACATGTTACGCTTAAGTGTGACTTGCATTTGTATCATAACAACTCATTGAGTAAAAATTGTGTGGAAAAAAAATATAAAAAATACTTTTACCTGTATCAAGAAGGACGATGGCTCGATGTCAACAGAAAGTTGAAAATCTTTACTTTTAAAAAAATCATGAATTCTTGTCTGATTTATGGGTGGTAAATAAAAGGCAATAGTAATATACCGTTATTTAAAAGTCATAAATCGATTTAAAAAAAACCAATTCAGGGTTACAACTAAAACGAAGTGAAACACATCTTGATAATCGTGTCATTCGGTCTTTATTTTTCTGTGTGCGAGATGTGTTTTTTTAACTGCGCAGCAACTATTTTTGCATCTATCATGGTTATCGCTCAATTCCACGCTTTTTTTAAATATATCTGTCTGTCTTCAGATACATACAAATAATATAAAATATGTCTCTGGGTTCATTTATTAGCAATATTTTCAACAGAAAAAGTACATTCTATGTGTATCTAGTTTAAGACAACAGCAATTTACCGATGTTCAAAGTCATAAACCCATTTAAAAGATAAAAATCAAGGCAAAACAAAAATGTATGCGTCACTGATGAGTCTTTTGTAAATGTATATGGTCTATTAAATTTTAAGTCTGGTATCGATGATGAGTTTATTATTATTATTAGACTTTTCAGAATGTTTAGCGTTTTTGTTGTTCTTACTGTTCTTAAGGTGTGATATTTGTGTTAATGCATAAAATCATAATGCCTTGAAACAGTCTAACGCATTTCGTTCTTGGGTGCAATAATTGTCAAAAGAATTCAATATTTTTCACCAAAATCAATCAATTCAATAATTTAAAATAATGATAGAAAAGATAAAAATAATCAAAGACCTATTAACTGCACATGTCTCTGTCATATTAAAAAAATGTCGCAATTACAAGAAGCAAACTAGATGTACATAACCTGCCATTATGAAACAATGCAATAATTTGCTAGATAGATTTACCATATTTTGATCGTTAGCTTGACTCTGAATTTTATGACATGTATTATAGAGTAGACATACACTCTTACCAAGGTTATCTTCCAGTTCTTTTGTTGTGGTTTTCATCATTGTAGTAGTAGTTGTAGTGCGTATTGTAGTTGATGATAACGTGGTCTCTGATGTTGATTGCATAGTTGTAGTGGTAGATGAAAGAGTCGTCTGGACTGTGGTTGACGATCCTAGAGTTGATGTGGCTGTATTCATTGTACTTTCACACATTTCACAGCACGAATTCTGTACCCAGGAGCTATTCAAGCACCGGTGTGGGTATCGTTTTATGACTTCAGTGCAATTCCATGTCTCGTCAGAATATACTTGAACTTGCAAGTCGCCAAATAAACAAGTGTCTGAAAAAAACAGTTATATGGAATGAACTCATCATATATAGATACCAAACTTGTGTACGCCAGACGCGCGTTTCGTCTTTAAAAGACTCACTATTCTACATTCGATATATAAAAGTTGAAACGGTCAAATTTAATAACAAAGTTGATGAACATTAAAGACTTAAAATTCCGAAAGGATTTGACAATTCAGCTGAAGTAATCTATTTCTATAGGATTGCGAAAAGCAGTTTTGTAAATAGTTAATTTATACTGTCAACACAGATGTTCTGACTAGTGGGCTGTTGATACCCTCGGGTAGAAAATCTCAACCAGCAATGGCCTCGACCCAGTGCTTGTCAATTAACTCATCTTATATATCTCATCTTATATATCAGACAGAGTTCGATACCAGAATTTGATTTTGTATTTGCGCCAGACGCGCATATCGTATACAAAAGACTCATTAGTGACGCTTGAATAAACAAAAAGATGAAAAGGCCAAATAAAGTACGCATTTGGAGAGCATTGAGGACAAAGAAATCCTAAAAGTTTTGCAAAATACTGCTAATGTAAAAGAGGGACGAAAGATACCAAAGGAACAGTCAAACTCATAAATCTAAAACAAACTGACAACGCCATGGCTAAAAATGAAAAAGACAAACAAACAACAGCACACACGACACAACATAGAAAACTAAAGAATAAACAACACGAACCCCACCAAAAAACTAGGGGTGATCTCAGGTAATCTATTCCTGAGGTAAAAAAGCGTCAGTAGTTCAAAACAATTCAATGTTTTGTAAGATGTTAATTTATATTTAGGACCATGTCAATAATAATTCATGTCAACACAGAACTGCTGACTACTGGGCTGGTGATACCCTGGGGGATAAAATCTCCAACAGCAGTGGCATCGACCCAGTGGTTGTAAATAAACTCATCATAGATAACAGGATCGAAATTTGAATTTGCTCCAGATGTGCGTTTCGTCAACAAAAGACCCATCAGTGACGCTCGAATAAAAAAATGTTTAAAAGGTCAAATAAATTACGAAGTTGGAGAACATTGAGGACAAACAATTCCTTAAAGTTTTGCCATATACAGCTAAAGAATGATATCCTTATATAGCCTATCGCCATAAACATCACAACTACTTTTGTTCTTTATGTGGGTCCTTTTTCTGTGTATAAGATTCGACTGTAAATATCTGTGGCACCAGTTAAATTTAAACAGTAGTGAACGACGATAAATAGGCAAATGTCCTAAGAATCAAGTGTATGTATACGTACTTCAGTTGGTATCTAGTCTTTCTATTTAGCTCAATACTTAAACAATGACCTTTTATATTCTTTTACACCCAGAGACGAAATTCCAGTATTTTCGTCGATGTTTTGATGTTCTTCTCTAGTTTATTATTTATGTTCTATGTTTTAGTAATCAATATCTTCAATTGAAATTATAACATAAGTATTAATATTTACCGTTATCAACTTTTGGTGCCAGTCCGTTTGTAGTACATATTCCTCTGATACACCACTGGAAAAATGTAAATAGATTCACTCTTGAATCTCTTAAACATTAGTCGAAAGTTCAATTAAGCATACTGATTAGCACGGTCTATTTTTATTGTTTTTAGAGATGAAGATTTCAATATGTAAAAAAAGTGCTCATTGAATTTGTACATGATTAGATGATTTGCTTTCTATCTCAAAAAAAAGTACTTGGATGTCAATTCTCACTCAAGTGTTTAGTATGCATTAACTTCTTAAATCTTTTACAAATACAATTTGGAACCGTCTGTTAAAGTAAATTTTTGTTAAATAATTTTCATAACAGCGTGGACAAGACTATTTGTTTCACGCGCAGGTTATCAATTGACTGCGTCAGATTAGGTTAACGTTCGTCTGTAACGCCCACTTTTCATTTTGTACGTTGTATCGGACATAAATTAAGGCGTAGTAATAGGAACGTCTGCTTGCAATGATACTTGTATTGGAACTCTGAATAGATAAATAAAGGCAACAGTAGTATACCGCTGTTCAAACTCATAAATCCAGGGACAAAAAACAAATCGGGGTAACAAACTAAAACTGACGGAAACGCATAAATATAAGAGGAGAACAACGACACAACACTACAATGTAACTAACACACACAGAAACGGACCAAGCATCAGACAAAATCCCACGAAAATAACAAATATAACATCAAAACCAAATACATGAATTTGGGATAGACAAGTACCGTGACACGTCTTATCGCAATGTCAATTAACACTCAAAAATAATTTATTTTCATTGTATTCTATTTAAATTCATTTGCGGGCCCCCAGAATGCTAAGAATGGCACATAAGAATGCTAAGAATGGCACATAGATAACGTCACAACAACGGTGACGTCGTGTACAATAGAGAGCGGTAGCGGGAACACCTTATGTGCCATTCTTAGCATTCTGGGGGCCCGCAAATGAATTTAAATAGAATACAATGAAAATAAATTATTAAAATTTCACTTTGAATTACTGTCTCTGATAAAAGATATATAACTTTGAATATCTTTAACTGTCTTTGATAATGAGCACGAATAAAATAAAATTATTTCACAGTCTGTAATAATGCACGATCAGTTAACAGTCCATACAATTATACGATAGTCTCATTTGGTCCTCATTTTTATCTTTTCTTTTGCATCTGTCTTCGGTCGTCCTGTGGGCAGTATTTCATCTTGGTCCTATATATTCTTCAGTTGTCAGTTCTAGCGGATATAATAATTGCGGTTCCTTTTTAAGTCTTTTGATAACATTTTTTTTTCTCCATTTTGAAATCTCTTTGTTCACTGGTGAAGGTGTGTGATCAACTTTCCGGGATAAAGTATCGAAATGTCTGTTGTCATGGTTACTTATACATGTTTTCTGATACGAATCTAATACTTGAAATACTTTCTTTCTCCCTGTCCTCTCGTCAATATGTTTAATACCAAATGATTCTGTCTTCCATAACTTCTCCGGGTTGCATTCTTCTGTCTTTTGTGATATCCTTACATTCATTGTAGATGTTTGCTGGTTATTGTAGCTTGGCGTACCGTGAAGTGGTCCTGATAATACATATCCAATTCTTGATTTCACGGCAGTAGGTCCCTCACCTCTAATGATATGGTTTTCTACAATTGACCAATAGAAGTCGGCTCCTACGAGTACTGAGACTTGAAAATTGTCGTTCGCGGTAACTGGATGTGCGAGGTTTATGCCGGATAAGTACGATAATTTTGCAGCTTTGCGGATGTAAGTTTTGAGCGGTGCGGCGATTTCTTGTACAATCAGTACTCTGATTGGCAATTGTCCTTCATCAGTAAGCAAATAAATAATACTAGTTTTTAAGTGTCTAATTCTTGTACTTTCTGCACTGTCCCCAAATCCGGTTTAAAAGTTTAAAGTCTCTGTGCCAGTTATTAATAACTGTAATTTAGCCGCTAGGTCTTATGTGATGAACGACCTCTGTGCTCCTTCATCAAAAAGAATGTTGGCATCTGAACAGTGTCTTCCCGATCTTACAGGATTAACTGCAGTTTTTATCAAAACATTTTTGGTTGCCTGTGAATGTGAAATTGTGTCCGGTTCCTTCGCGTTGTGTTGCATGGTACTTACGTTTACACTGTCTAGATAATCATTATGTGTATTCTCTTTACATAAACTCGTGTGCTGACGCTTGTCACACTTTCTACATGATTTGATTGACTTACAATCAACCAAATTGTGATGTCCTAAACAGTTGAAGCATAAGCGGTCTCTTTTTACTATTGACATGCGGTCTTTATATTCAGTAACTTTGGTACAATTACCGAGGCGTGTGATTCTTTACAAAATACACATTACTTTACGTGAATTTGTCTGTTGGCTTGTTTTGTATGTACCTTTACATTGGTGTGAAATGCTGCAGTAGCGGTATGAGTTTCCGTAAAATCAGCGGAATTGCCTTCCTCCATAATATTGAGTTCGTGAAATATCACTTGTCGTAGGTCAGATAATTGCCAACTGGTCGAACCATGGTGTCTTGTTAAATGTATGGGTACTTCTCCCGGTAACTTTTTCAATATGATAGGGACCAATAATGAGCCATATGTATCCTCTGTCTGACCAAGGGATTCCAAACCACGTACATATGTTTCTATTTTGTCATAATAATTATGTAAGCTTTGTAGGATATTCTTAGGTGACGGTATTTCAAGTAATGCATTCATGTACTTTTGTGTGATTTTATGAACTTGCCCGTACCTCTGTTGTTATAACGAAACTGCTCTTTCGTGATTTAGGTTTGTAAGCGCAAAGCCATTTACGGTTTGGAATGCTTCATCATGCAAGAATGATTTCAAGTAATTGAACCTCTGGACGTTGCTCAGTGTATATACGGCTGCTTCATACGAGTCCCAAAATGATTGCCATTGTAGAATGTCGCCATCGAAAGTTGGTAGGTTTATTGTAGGGAGCTTATTGTAGCAATTGAGGAGTATGAGCGATAATCTGAACGGAAATGTGTATTGTGCTGATTTTCTGTGCTTGGGAGATTACTACATGTAGGATCTGACGGCGGAACGTCGCTTCTAGAATTTGTAAAGCTTGTTGCATTTGTATCTAGCGTTGATGCTTGTACTTTGATATATTTTGCTATTTGACGTACTTTTGTTTCTAAATTAAAGGAATACTCATCTGAATCGACGATTTCTGTTTCAATGTCCTCTTGATCCAAATTTTGAATTATATCCTTATCTAATTTCCTTAACAATTCTTGTTTACTTTTCAAAGTGTCTAAAATGTTCAAAAGTTCATCGTCGAATTTCTTGAATATTCTTGATATGGCGCTTCTATGTCCTGCACGTATCGATTTCAGCTTCAAATTCATCTTGGTCACTTGGCACCAATATCGTAGAGTGGTTGTATCGGACACAAATTAAGGCTTAGTAATAGAACGTCTGCTTGTAATGATACTTGTATTGGAACTCTGAATAGATAACACCGGTGACGTCGTGTACAATAGAGAGCGGTAGCGGGAACACCTCATGTGCAATTCTTAACAGTGTTATAGACATTTAAACTTTGGGGTCGCCGAAGGTTATTAAGCCTAAAACAAACTATACGATACCTAGCAGAGGACACTAAACATTATGTGTTGATTAAAATCTTGAAAAATTGTTTTCGTCTTCTTGTGTTCAATTTAAATCCCCCACTAGAAGGCCTCTGATAGACAGAGTGAGCGTAAAAATCACTGTTATCGATAGCCAATGACAAACAAGTTAAAGGTAAATGATTCAGCTTTATTACCAACATAAGTATTGCGGTTGTCCACACAATTATGAAAATGGATCTATATGAAATTTTGCATGAATAAAAAGACAAAATTGTCATCAGATAAAAAGTGTGAACAAAGTTGAAAAATTAAATCATTTGGTAAATTCTGATTTATAAGTCGCATCATAGCGTTCTGCTGCGGTTACTTTACCATTCGCATCGTCGATGTCGCAATTTAGTTATTTTTACATATTCAACAGCATTCAATTAAACTTGTATATATTTTCACACTGCATGCTTTATACTTTTTGGATGACTTTTTAGGTTTTCCAAAACAGTTAATCTTCTACTCAACTTCAACTTAAAAACTGCTTTACAGAATCCCTTCCAATTTGAACAGGACAAGGAGAACCTACAGGACAAGAACGTGCGCATAATTCTTTTACTTTTTTATTTGAATGCACATTTAAAGTTTTCCATACGACAAAATATGAAATGAACATTTTATATGTGTAGAAACTCATTGAACATTTCTTGAAATTCCATCAAACCTGTAGATTCTTCTTCAGGACTAAAAGTTGAGCGTCGTTTATACTTATTTGTTGTGGTAGTTATTTTTGAATTTGGAATATCATACTTCGCCATTCTAATATCTTATTGTTGTTTGGTCGAAACTTTTCTAGCATAAAAAAATTCAAGACAGTAGAGCTTTCAATCGCCCATTTAGACCATTCACAAGTAATTTTAATGATATTATTTTTTTCATTAGCATATCAATATTGAGCATAACATCATGTTTTCTGGATCTACTTTCAATAAGATATATATATATTCTACCACTGCATCGAGGGTGGTACGATATTTATCTAATCGAGAAGTTAAATTTTGAAATTTATGACGCGAGGCTCGCCAAGCGATTAAGATATCTAAAATTTAACTATCGAAAGTGGATACATATCGTATTACACGAGACTTGGTGGTGGCATCTGTTTCTCTTATAATTTTGAAACAATATGCAGGCAAACTTATTCCTTCTTAGTAAATGATCTGCTGTTCTTTCTATTTGACATCATCAGACATGGTTGCATTATTTCATGCAGTCACAATACTCAGATTATTTAGAGGAAAGCAAGAAAACTCGACATCATCATCGAATTTTGACCAATGAAGAAATGATATCAAACGAACAACACGTTGATTAAATAAATCAATCAACATGTCAGGAAAAGGATAAACTGTGTAAGAATTAGAGAAACAAAGTTTCAAACAGCTCACCTTTCCATCACCACAAGGTGTTCCATCCCCAGGTGTAAATCGACTGCAATACCTTGGATCCTCGGGTTTCAAACAATACATAACATTACATATCTGACTGTAATTCCCTTCATAAAGACCCTGTAATATCATCAATATATTAACTGTTTAATATATTCCGTCGACTGAGGTTATATAGATCAATCATTTAAATGTCTTAACGATAATTCTTTTTAAATTTCTAATTTTGGAAATGATATTTTTTCGTAAAACCTTTTACAACATTATCAGATTGAACAAACGGACGATCGTCTGACCATCTGAACACTTGAATAGTTCTTTCTTGAGAGTCAAGTATCTAACTTGAAATTCCAACACGGACTAAAAAATGGGAACAAAAATTATATATGATCAACTTTGCTTAGATTGGTACAGAAAATGACGACAATAATCTCGAAATTTTGGATTAATGATAACTTCCTTATGTGCGACGATATTTTTAGGTAGAAAATATTATAAACCTTATCTAAAGGTATCATATATTATGGGTTATTACTGACAGAATGTATCTACTCCGTTATTTTCGACTTTGAGCGTCCAAAACAATAACATGGAGGGAAATCAAAAACATAAGTGGAGAAAAAAACAGACACCAACCTTACCAAAGGATATTCGGCGAAAATAAACAACATATAATCTGTAATCTAAATCGAAATATACAATGGCGGTCAAAATACCAAAATGTCTCAGATCAATATTCAAGGTTAACTACACGTACCCCATCAAGAAACCTGGAATTAACTCTTTTACACTACTTGGAATATCATTGATTAAAAGCGAACATATGGGAACCCATTTTTGTAGGCTAAACTAGTGACACCACCTTTGTTGTCTCTTTTAAACTGCGTTAAAGAGTCATACCAATACATGTAAATTCTATAACACATAAACAAACGAAAGTTTTATATTAAAAAAAAAGAAAATTCACTCGACACGCACTCTTAATTATATTTTAAGATAAAGTTATACCCTGCATAAAGCTGATCCGCTACCCTTTATGTTGATGCACTGTTCATCAACACCATAGAACTGTCCCGGAAGTATATTGTTGAACTGATTTAATGCGGTTGCATTGTAATCTGGACCAAATGTCTTTAAGCAGTTGTCCCTGTCGCTATGAAAAAACGTAAACTGTAATTCAAACTTTACAATACATAATCTCATTGGAAATTCAATGAAGACAAAAAAAAAATGTATTATCACAGAATTTTGAATAATCAATCTACAATTATCCACTTTGTGTTCTTACTGAGAGATATGTGTTAAACATTATATCACAGCTCTATGAAAGAACATCACCCACATATGTCAGAAGTACAAAAATATAGTACAACACCAATTTATTTAGAATCCTCAATCCCCTTTATATATAGATCAGACAATTCGTGGCATTATTACATGTACTACTTAAACACACTAAATATAATTTACCATTTATATATGGTCATGAACACGTACGTTGACAAATGAATTACGAAAACGAAGTTTAAAGTGAGATGCTCCTAATTTGACATGCAAACCTTAAAATCATTTAAAATACACCATACTTAGTTGACCTATGACTTATTGCATCTAAGCAACAGACCTTACCATGAAGACTTGTGATTGATCACTGAACTATGAAAATGAAGTCGAGGTAATATGAACCATATAATAAAAAGGCACATCCCTTCGTAACTTTTTAGTATATCGTATATATTGGATATGTTATTCCCAGTGTCTGTTAAAATGACCTTATCATGAAACTTTAATGAAAAAAAAAGAAAACGCTGTCTAAATTTGAGGAAATCTGTTAGACAGTCATGCATGTATCCCTTACAATCATTATGTGATCTCTGTTGCTCCGGACAGATATACAGTTCCTGCTCCATATGTGGCACCCGATGTTCATGTAAATATAAACAATGTGATAAGTATTATTCGGTAATTTAGATTCAATGAAAAGACGACGGGATAGTGGTTACATAAACGTCGTCCTATGTAAAACAGATATCATGAGGATCAATCAACTCGTGACGGCGTCCGTAACATTTTAAAAGGTATGATTTCAGCTTCGCCAACTAGACTTTTTGGAAGTTTAAAGTAATTAGCAACCCTTTATTAAAGAAATCATGATAGGAAATGCATTTTCTGGAATAACGTAGCAACTGGGAGATATATACTCCAGATGCAGGTGTTGCTGAAATTTTTATACATAGAAATAGAAAGTTCAGGAATGGGAAGCAGATATATCACCTCTTCTGTCGAAAAGTTTTGTTCTTAACCAACCACCATTGTCAATTCCAAGATGTAAATCAAGACTTTTTTCTAAAGATGTAAATCAAGAAATTAGGCAATTTTACTGTATCTGTTGTATACTTTATTTCAAGTTCGATGAGATAGATGCGTACAACAATCATCAAACTTCAAATTATTTCGTGAAAGGACATCATCTGTCAAGCGGAACGTGAAGTTAAAGGATATATGTATGAGTCAGCCTCGTGTGAATAAAAGAAAAGTCGGAAAAAGAGAAAATATTTGTATTATGTGGGAATGCCGATTGCTTGTTAAAAACGCGTTCATCATATATACGCAACAAATATGCTGTCAATCAAGAAATAAAGCATCCGGATACTTTCCGTTTATGTTGGCAATTCTTTTTTAAGAATCAAAGAAGGGCAAATTCTGTTAATTTGTCTTTTAGTACGAAATTGGAAATATTTGTGTAAAGTTTAGAAATGTCAAATGTTTAATACTATAGCAATTAGGGGGGGGGGGGGGGCTTAGAATGTACATATTCTAACAGATCTTCGACAATTTAATTATCCACATCACACTCATACCGCCTCTAGAGTATAGGTAGTTTCTCAATAACTGTGAAGCCCGGCTCTGACTGCTGATAAAACTAATGTTAAAAAAAATTGAAAGGTTTCGTGGTGCACTTGCATGGAAGATCCAACACTATAACGTTATGTTTAAGGACATTTATACTATGTAAGTATCAAATACAGTGAAGGTCAGTTCTTTATCGTTGGTTGAAAATCTATACGAACAGAGCAGACCTTATAAGTAAGATAATTCAGGATTTCTTCTGGGTAAATTTAAAGGTAAACATAGAATACATTCGGAATCAGAACATAGCTTATTTCATCGAAAGAAGTGTTCCGATATGTATATTGAGTTTTATACTGAGCTAACACTATATATATTACCTGTCAAGGGAGTCTATATATTCAGTAAAGTAGTTGGTAGAACACACAGAAAACTTCCAAGAATTTGTTGATAGGGTTATATTAAATTTGGGGAACCTTCCAACACCCATTGCATTATGATTTTCACTTAAACAGTCGTTTTCGGTTCCATCGTGTTCCGCTCCAAGGCTATATAAAGAAACATATTTTTTGTGTAGTAGTGCGTAGCTGTTAGTCCTTTGCTATATATTTTCTAATTGCAAACAGTACACATTTCATTATCAGAAACGCGAAAAAAAAAATGTGTTTTTTTTTTGTGATTGTAAATGTTTTATCATCATCAATTACTAATTCCTCAATATATATTTAAAATAAAGCCTTAACAAAAACGACTTATATGATATACTTTTAAAATAAGATGCTATGAATTTATAATGAAGACATTGTGCAGCTCTTACACTAGAATACTTGAATAAGAAACTAATGATCCTGATACAAAATCGAAGAAATATATTCTTCATATGCTGACTGACTTTAAAAACGCAACACACATTTTGTAGATTCTTTTTACAAAATCATGTGTGATCCTCATACAACTATTATTCATGCTTATTATACTTCTTTCTCTTTCGAAAAAATCAACACCTGACTTACCTATGGTTATTGAACATACCGGATTATTGAGATCGCATGAACTTCAGAAAGCAAAATTTGGAACCAATAACAGATTTTTTTCTCTTTTTTTTCTTTGTGAAACAGTTCTTACAATCCTTGGCCACACTTAAGTCAGCAACAAAATGTTGCATCTACATATGGCTAAGACTGGGGAATAAAAAACTGAATTAACCCATTAGAATATTGCAAACAGGAAAACGTGAAAGTGCTGCAACCAGACAATTTGACGTTAGAAACTCGTCTTACTGTCCTTCCGACAATGATATCGGTAGACGGGATTTGTTGAAGACCATCAATAATCAGATCAACATATAGTGTAAATGCAATGTCAATAGAATTTGATAACGCAATGTCATTTGCGAGACAGGTCTACGGCCGCAACGTTAACTGCTAATCAAATTGCTGAATGCCATTTTGAACAGATTTATGCCACAAATGTTTCCCATCAACTGAACTGCCAATGTAGAAAAACATTTAAAGCCTTAAAGTTTCAACCGCATAATTGCCAAAACTCATTGTAATGGGTGGAACAACAGCAAAATCAGAAGGTGCAAAACAGAACTCAAAACGTGCCGAACAGAATTAATTGACCTTTCTGATAATCATTTTGGCGTTTGTTACAGGCAGACATTGCTTTTGACGGTAGCGCGTTCATTGGTAAGGGGAAAACCAGGGTTTCAGTGTATACCACAATATTTGAACATTAAAAATGACGTAATCAATTCAACATTCGAACTGGCATTTTTTTAAACATTGAAGTAATGAAAGAACTTGCTGTTCATAATTTTGTTTACAAAAAAATGCATATTTGACAATGGGAATTAATAAGAATAATCTTGTATTGCGTTTCTAAAGTCGGTCAGTATATTTTATTAATAAATTGAGGTCGTTGTGACAAGATATGCAATTATTTGGTTAATCGACAGTGTAGTTGGACAAAAGCAAATCGATAATTTACGATCAGGTATCATTATTTTAATATAATAATCGATGGTTCAGGAGTGTATCTTGTTTCTCATATTTCCATCGATCTACTTTTGATAAAATAATGTTTATCTAAGATTATTGTTGTTGAATATGAAAAAGAAACATTCCAATCTTTAGTTTTTAGAATAAAAATATAAAGCTAGAGGCTCCAAAGAGCCTGTGTCGCTAACCTTGGTCTATGTGATGTAGTGCATATTAAAGAAAGTTTACTCTATAACATAAAAGACAAGAATGGAATTCATGACAAAATTCTCTGTTTCGGTGATGGTGATTTGTTTGTAGATCTTACATATCTGAAAATTATTGGTGTTTACAGATATCTCTATCTATAATGAACTTGTTCTAGTAGTTTTAGAGGAAAGGATTTAAAAAAAAAGGTTACAAAAGGGGTGGGTTCAGTAAGACCCCTTTTTGGCCCTAAATATAAGAATTTTACAATATTGTTAACACGTAAACTTTTAGTTATATATTGGAAAGTAGTATGCTTCTGCTACATAAATATGGGCTGTTTTCAACAATACAATGCACATATATCTGGTACTAGCATCAGTAAGTCATGCTAAATTACTGAAACCTTCACAATTTAAGCATTTTAGTTAAATTTTAGACGGTTTCCGTCTTAAATGAAAGTGGCCGCATTTGTGTTCATTCTTAATATTGAAATATAAGTTTTATTTGATGATAAAAAATAACATATATAAATGTTGAGGATGAACTCGGATGCGGCCACTTTCATTTTTGACAAAAACCATCTATAAAGTGAAATTTCTTGGCATATTTGATAGTTTGTTCATATCTAAGCTTGAATCGGAGCGTTTTTAATGACTAAATCAGTTAAATTATTTCACATAAACTAATTGAATCAACTGAATTCGGACCTACTACTCCTTTGTAAAAAAAAGTGAAAAACTGATTTTTAAGGGCAATAACTCCTGAAAGGGTCAATTCCACATTTTATCTTGTTAACTTATTTGTAATCTTACTTTGCTGAACAATTTTGCTGTTTACAGTTTATCTCCATCTATTATAATATTCAAAATACCAAAAAACTGCAAAATTTCTTTAAAATCACCAATTCAGAGGCAGCAACCCACAACGGGTTGTCTGATGAGTCTAAAAATTTCAAGGCAGATATTTCTTGACCTGTTGAACGTTTTTAGTTATGTCCGTAATGCTTTAGTTTTAGAGATATATGCTCTATGTTTAGATGTGTCGACCATATTGGTTGGCAAGTCGGGTCATCGGACACATTTTTTTAAAACTAGATATCCTAATGAAGGTGGTTGCCAAGTTTGGTTAAATTTGGTCCATTAGTTGCAGAGGAGAATATTTTTATAATTGTTAAGAGACGACGACGGACGCCTAGTGATGAGAAAAGACTAAGAGCTTATAAAAAAAATCCGACAAGCCGTGTACTTTTTTAAAGTACTAACGCAATAATGGTCTTTGGGATTGAATTTATTCTTGAAAGAATTGAAAATTTTAACGTTATTATGATTGAGCTCAAAAGATCTATATCTTTATTAGCCTCCCTAAGGAGAGATAGTGATATCAATACAATATAATAGCATAACACAATATATACAATTTTGAATCGAAAAAAAAATAAATAAATAAATACATAAATGAAAAATAAAAAATAGTAATAAGAATAATTGAAACTACTTTCAACTTAATTCACATTGTAAATTCGGATTGAGAAGGGAAAAAAAAAAAAAAAAAAAAAAAAAAAAACCACACAAAACTTTGAACTTAATTCATATTGTCAATTAGGAATGAGAAAATGTTTTGCAAAATCTGTAAACATATTTGACACATAAAAATTGAAAACGTTTTTTCTGCTCACAGTCTAGTTCAAATTCGGTTTCGCATGAGAGGAAAATGTAACAGAAATCTTCGTCATTTAAGGATCCAAGAAAGGCACTGAAAGTTATTGGATTTAAGCATAGAAGCTCGCACCAGAATTCATCCCGAATGTCGGATAAATAGTCACATGACGAAATTGCGTGAATACACGGGTCGGTGAAAAGTTTACCACATTTATCGCATAAAATACTATCACTGTTTGTATTGTGGACCAAACAACACAGGGATACTATGTAATTTGCCTGTTTACGCAAATACGGAAAGTCTAATGCAACTGTCCATGCAGGATGAGGCTGAAATACTTTATGTATCTTCTTGAAAATGTTAAAGTCACTATCTATATTTATACGTTGTTGCCATTCGTTAAGTTCATATTCAAAAATAGATCTGTGAACTATTCGCTTCCATATACGCTGGGACGGAAAATTTCCGCTATCCATAAACTTTGTTAAATAGTCTGATAAATGGTATTTGTAGAGTATATCCACACAGTCCTTTGAAAAATCCGATGCACAGTTAGTGTACTCTTGATTGAAGTACTTGAGTTCAAAAAGTTTACGTACGAGAATACGAAATGAAATCGCTCTTTGTGGTAAATTACAAATTCGTCCGAAGAACAGTAACTTTCGTTCATTAATAAAACTGTCTAGGTTTAACCAACCAATGAGAGAAAGGCACATATCAGTTCTTGTCCGTCTAGGTAATCCTTGAATGAACTTGCAAACATAGTGATGCGTCCGTTCTAACATAAGTGTTTCTGTTTTAGACAGCTTGCCCCAGATCTCGCATCCGTAAAGAGCTTTTGGGTAGCATACTTGGCGAATAATCTTTGCACATACTATAGGGTTGAGAACAGCAGGGTGAATACCAGAGCGAATCACAGACGCAGTGGTTGCTCTTAATGTTCGACACGCTTTCAGTGTACGATCCATTGTTTTCATTGAAGTGTCTAGTGAAATGCCAACATGTGTTGCACTTTTAACTGATAGAATAGGTTCGTTGTATAAGAATATATCTGGACCTGTTAGTTTTTTGCCGAATTGAAGCAGTTTGCTTTTCGTGGGTGAAAAGGAGAAGCTCCATGATTCGCTGTATTGTTCACAAATTGATACCATTTTCTGAACGGATTCGTGATTTGTGGCAATGAGAGAAATGTCATCTGCCTGGACGGGAGAACTACTATTAATGTCATATAAGAATGCTCCTTTGTTGCTAGATTCAAGTTCATTAATCAAATCGTTAATAAAGATCAGATATAACTTTGCAGACAACGCACTACCTTGGCGCACACCACGGTTTAGTTTAAACCATTTCGAAAGTTTTCCACCAGACAGAATAGCACTTGATAAATCTGTGTACATGTTATCTAATAGTAGCCATAATTTTCCGGTCGCACCATATTCAAAGAGTTTAATACGTAATCCATCAGGAGGTACTGTGTCAAATGCTTTAGTGCTGTCTAATAAAACAACTATAACTGTTCCGTTCTTTTTTATATGATGAATAGTTACTTCATTAAGATTGAATGAAGCGTTTAAACTAGACAAGAGTTTTTGGTAAGCTACCTGTTGGACATTCGGGAAGTCAGTACGCAATAAGGTAAGTAGCAAGTCGACCATCTTCTCGAAGATCTTTGTGACACTCGGCACTAACGAGATGCCTCTGTATGAGTTTGTATCTGTTTTTGGCTTGTTTCCACCTTTATAAAGAAGTATTATCATACTCTTTCTCCAGTCGTTCGGAATGTACGCACATTTGATACACAAGTTGAAGAGGTGATGTAAGTGTTTTATAAGTAATTTACCGCCATGCCGTATGTGCTCATAAAACAAGCCGTCGTGGCCACACGCTTTGTTGTTCTTTAGTTTTGAACAAATTTCATTGACATCTGATAATTTAAATGTAATGTTCTTCTGATCTCGGTTGACAATTTTGCGAATAGATGACACTTTTTCGGTAATTTCAGTTTCACGCTTCGGGTCGGTATATGTTGACGGAGAAAATACGTTTTGGAAATGAGATAGCCAGATATCGTTGATCTTTTTAGAATCGGTATAAGTCACACCATCTTTCACTAACGCACTACAAGCGCTTGATTTCTTTTTTCGATTATTTATGATTGTCCAAACCGTTTTTTGATCGATATCAAGGTTACTTTCGATAGTTTTTGCTAAATTACTTTCATATTCGTCAAATGCTTTTCTCAAAGCTGTACGAAATTCTCGTTTTGAAGACTTGTATTTTTGAAAAAACTCACAGTTTGTATCATGACAGTGACAATTGTTTATCCATTCATTCCGAATACTACGCATCGAGTCTCGTAAAACTGTAAGGTTTGGATTCCAATACGGTTTCGAGTGGCGATCGAACTTTTTATACGGTAAAGTGTCTTTTTCGGCTTTCTTTATAGCATTGACTATGCAAGAATAGTACGATTCAATCACATCAGGTGTGGCTGTATTTGGAAATTTTACCGTCCATAGATTTGTTGATACTGCAAAAGTGTAATCCTCTATAGAGTTAGTACTTCGTGCGCGTTCCCAAGATACAGTTGGGTCACTAGTCTCTTGTGGATGATGGAGATGAGATTCCGTTTCTAAGGTACATAATATTGGGTGATGATCGGACGTGCTAAATGAATGATTGTCAATAACCTTAGCTTGTTTAACTTGTTGCAATTTTGTACGGTTGATTAAGATGTGATCAATACAAGTTGAAGGACCACCTTCGTAAGATTGGAACGTATTAACAGGACCTTTACACATTAATTCCATATTTACTGAACAAAGATTGTGAGTTGCCATCAAAGTTTTACAAAGTTTACTTCTTTCGTCGTGTTTAATTTTACACCTCGGGCCGTCTATTTTCGAATTGAAGTCCCCCATTAAAATCACAGAACCAAATTCTTCGTATACGGAAGACAGTTCGAACAGCAAATCTACTTCGTTACGGAAATATTCGTACGGTTGAGTTACTGCAGGTAAGTATAAAGAGAACACATAAAACTTTTCACTGTTTGGTATGTTTATTTCAATACCGATAATTCTGTCGCTGTTAACCTCAATTAAAGATGTAAACGGATAAATGTCTTTTGATATGAGTAATGCAACCCCGGAACGTCCTCTGCAGGTGAGTAATTCAGGATTAAATTCATCAGTCCCTTTTGCAATTGAGATATAATTCTTATCAATCGAATCAAGAACATGTAATTGAAAAGTACGTAGCCAATGTTCTGATAAGGCGCATACATTTACATTATACATTCGAAGACTTTCAGCTAGGAACGGTATACACGAAAAAACACCTCTACAATTCCAACACATTAGATTAAGTTTTTCTTTAGCAACAGTCATTATGAAGGGTTTATAGAATGTTCACTGGCGAATTGCTCCCACGGTAACCATTGTTTCATGTAAATTCCTTGGGGCCAAAATTCTGGATGAGTTATTAAATGTTCATCATCTGCTACAATATTGAGTTGAGCGGCGGCAGTACGTTTTGATGGTCTATTGAAATATCTTAAAAATGTCACACGTATATTCCGCTCGGAAAGAAAATATCGCATATTATCTTCAGAACTACATGATTTATCGATCCCGCCTATATAGAAACGACTAACACGTCTACTTTTACGAGTGAAACCTTTAAAGTCCGAAGTTTTTGGGTTGCATACTGATCTTGGAAAATGTACCGAAATACTGTTTGTGTCATTTGCTTGAATGTTCGTTGTTTTGGATGAAGTTGGCATGTTTCTAACTTGATTATCCGTATTAGATATTGTCTCTTGAGATACACGATTTCGATCGTGTGCAGGTGATGTCGGACATAAAGTTGAAGTGCGAGGTGTCTCGGACCTAATCGGAGAATCCACAGGTTCAACAGATACAGATTTATCTGATGTTTGAACTGCGGCTGCTGCGTAAGTCATTACTTTACGTTTACTCGCTTGGACGTTCTTTTCGACATTAACTACGCGTCTTCGTAATTCACTAGTGGATGTCATAGATGAATTAACTTTTGTCTGAAAATCCTCTAAAGCGGTATTGACGTCCTTTACTTGGTCACTTAACAGAAGCACCTTACTTTTAACACTACAAATTCCAGTTGAGCGGATATCACTTATATTTGTGATGCGTGCTGCTTCAGAATTCAAACGGGTTTTTGTTTCATTTGCTACGACAGATACTTTAGAGATTCTAGCTTCGCATTTCGAAACAGCCGTTGTGTTGTTTACAATAACAAGTTCGATTTCTTTTATTTTGTTGTTTGCTGAGCGCATTGTTTCTGTGGTATTCGAGTTATCCTTAGCTAAATCTACTTGCTTTAGTGACACACTTTTAAGTTCCGATTTAACACATGCTAAATTATCATTTAGTTTATTATTTGCAGTTCTAGCCAAGTTTAATTGATTTTGAATGTTATTCATGCGTTCCTTTTGCTTAGTGAAATCATCATTAAGTTTTACATTTTGTTTTTGTAAACTATCAATTTTACACAGTAGAGCAGATTTGTCGTTCTCGTGGGCAATCTTTAATTCAATTATTGAACTTTCGACATGTATCAAAGTGTTTCTAATGGAACTATCTACATACAGCTGCGGGGTAGATGTGACAAAGTCATCCACACAAGTAGTGTCCCTTATCGATGATTTAATACTTAGAGCTTCTTTTAAATCATCGCAAAATTCGCCTTTAGTTGCAAGACGGAGGGAAAAGCAATCACGACCAAGCTTATTTACCAATGGCTCGCCTTTCTTTGTTTTTGGTTGCATGCGTTTTTTCAAAATTGCAGATGCAAACGGAAAGTCCGGTCTTTGCTTTGCTATGACAAAATATTGTAATCGTAGTTGCTCTAGAGCTATTGCGTCATTGTCACAAAATTGAACCAATCGGGTAACGAAAGTGTCTTTGGGTAGGCCATTACATTGATCTTCAATGCTCTGTAATACTAATGTCTTTGGGTCAGGGTCTTGGTTAGACATATTGGTAGACGGGGTATAATCAAACGGGTTTGCCATATGCTCGCTTTGAGAACCAAGAAATTGTCTGATGATGTCTTGTGAGCTATTTGATGTAATTTCCGTATCAAAGTTATTGTGTATATAAGTATTTTGACTGCATTGTAGGGAACAGGGTTGCAATTCAGTGTATATTAAGTCTGGTTCATTGTTTACACTTTTGTCACTGTTCATTTTGAATAAATAATCTAACGGGTGGATTAAAACAGTTCACTATTCATTACTTTACACATTGACAAAGTTTGTGTTGCCGATCTATTGATTTTAAAGTTGTATTTCTTATCATGCTATGTGAAAATATAGTGATTGTACAAAATTGTTCTAGCTCACCAAATATGTTGACGAAATTCCTTGTAAAAAGCTTCAAAAACACAAGAAAATTATCCGAGCAAAATATCCCACATCCAACCTCAAGGGAGACAACCCAGGTTTATTTTTTTGGCCCTAAATATAAGAATTTTACAATATTGTTAACACGTAAACTTTTAGTTATATATTGGAAAGTAGTATGCTTCTGCTACATAAATATGGGCTGTTTTCAACAATACAATGCACATATATCTGGTACTAGCATCAGTAAGTCATGCTAAATTACTGAAACCTTCACAATTTAAGCATTTTAGTTAAATTTTAGACGGTTTCCGTCTTAAATGAAAGTGGCCGCATTTGTGTTCATTCTTAATATTGAAATATAAGTTTTATTTGATGATAAAAAATAACATATATAAATGTTGAGGATGAACTCGGATGCGGCCACTTTCATTTTTGACAAAAACCATCTATAAAGTGAAATTTCTTGGCATATTTGATAGTTTGTTCATATCTAAGCTTGAATCGGAGCGTTTTTAATGACTAAATCAGTTAAATTATTTCACATAAACTAATTGAATCAACTGAATTCGGACCTACTACTCCTTTGTAAAAAAAAGTGAAAAACTGATTTTTAAGGGCAATAACTCCTGAAAGGGTCAATTCCACATTTTATCTTGTTAACTTATTTGTAATCTTACTTTGCTGAACAATTTTGCTGTTTACAGTTTATCTCCATCTATTATAATATTCAAAATACCAAAAAACTGCAAAATTTCTTTAAAATCACCAATTCAGAGGCAGCAACCCACAACGGGTTGTCTGATGAGTCTAAAAATTTCAAGGCAGATATTTCTTGACCTGTTGAACGTTTTTAGTTATGTCCGTAATGCTTTAGTTTTAGAGATATATGCTCTATGTTTAGATGTGTCGACCATATTGGTTGGCAAGTCGGGTCATCGGACACATTTTTTTAAAACTAGATATCCTAATGAAGGTGGTTGCCAAGTTTGGTTAAATTTGGTCCATTAGTTGCAGAGGAGAATATTTTTATAATTGTTAAGAGACGACGACGGACGCCTAGTGATGAGAAAAGACTAAGAGCTTATAAAAAAAATCCGACAAGCCGTGTACTTTTTTAAAGTACTAACGCAATAATGGTCTTTGGGATTGAATTTATTCTTGAAAGAATTGAAAATTTTAACGTTATTATGATTGAGCTCAAAAGATATAATACCTGTGAGCTACTTCATGTGCTGCTGTTACTATTCTGTCAAAGGCAAATACGTCTCGAACAATTGACTGGCTTTTTGTTTTACACATAGTTGACATATATGCAACACCTGTAATCAAATCATAATTTGATAAATACGTAACTGTAAAGCACCCATATTTCTCTAATTATATACTGTTTAGTGGATTGAAGAATTAAATTAATTGGTACTGAATGAACAAAATGAAAAAAAAATCAGAAATGGTAGAGAACATGTTCGACAACAATAAAGAAAACTTAATATTTTAATCAAAATCCCTCATATATTTCAAGATTAACTGTTTAAGAAGAATGCAACTTACCCCATGCGTTCGAAGAACCATATGCCAGAGAATACCTAAAAACGTAAGTGACACTAGACTAAAACATTAAATCGGGTTTCTTTGGATCGATATATGACGTTTTTTATCGAATAGTTATCAAAGGTACCAGGATTATAATTTAATACGCAAGACGCGCGTTTCGTCTACACAAGACTCATCAGTGACGCTCAGATCAAAATAGCAATGAAGCCAAACAAGTGCAAAGTTGGATGAACATTGAGGACCCAAAATTCCAAAATATTGTGCCAAATACGGCTAAGGTAATCTATTCATGGCATAAGGAAATCCTTAGTCTTTCGAAAAATTCAAAGTCTTGTAAACAGGAAATTTATAAAAACGACCATACTGTTTCACGCTGTGACCAAAAATGACCAAAACTGTTTCAAGGCTGAGAAATCATTTCTAATGTATTACCTTTATCGGTATACTTTATTAAAACGTCTCTGTTGTAAATATGATCGTGAGCAACTGACACTAGATATTTATAGGAACCCATCATGTTTTATATCGAAAATATGAAGAGCAATCAACTTTAAACAAAAAATTCCGCTCGAACCAAAATTAGGGAGTGTCTTCTTAAATTCAGTAAGGTGAGAGTTTTTGCACGGCCATGTTGAAGGCCTTTTTATAACGATCCTGGTAAACCTATATGTATCGATCCTTTGAATTAACTTATTCGAAAAGGTTACCAATTCAACACGGTAATGAGATCTTTGAATATGGTTTTCATTGGTATTAATATTTTTTATGCTATCAGTAAATTAAAAGCAAACTAAATTTTATTGTTATGTTATATACATAATCACATTCATGTATCTACAATCTGTCTTGGCATTGCACAAGGTCATGTTTTTCTCTGACTGTTTATGACGTCTTTACACTAAACCTATTGGATGATAGATGTGTATACTGATTGATACTTTAGTCTTAGATGCATGATTTATTTTATTCGTTTTTTATTGGCTTTGAACTAGCTGTCATGTATTTCTATTTGTTTTAAATTATTATACAAAAAAAATTCTGTACCAGTACAATGAAGATCAGTGGAGACTCCAAATGCACACCTGTTCTGATGGAAAGCTCTGTAGCTATAGCACTTTCAATACCGATTTTGGTCTTGGAGAAATTTTACTCGATTTCTTATTTCCTTACAAAAACTTAGAATTGAACAAGGGAGAAACTGTGGTATTTCTCGACAGAATATGTCTCAGGTGCACCTTAAATGAAATTGATGATGAAAAACACTTTTTATTTCATGTTGAGGTGTGACTGACAAAGAGGGAATACATATGTTTATGTATTGTGCAATTCAAACAGTATGTAAACTAGACTATTTTTGGATTTTTTTGGGGTCTTATTTATGTCCTATATTGTACGACGCTCATTTTGAGCCCATTTAATGGAAAAAAACATCTTCTATTTGTTTTTTGTATATATTTTTTTGTACATTATTCAGGCCGTCAGTTTTCTCGTTTGAATTGTTTTACGTATGTGATTTTGGGGTCTTTAGTAGCTTACTATGCGATATGGGCTGTGTTCATTGTTGAATGCCGTATGGTGACCTACCGCTGTTAATTTCTGTGTCATTTGGTTTCTTGTGTAGAGTTTTCCCATTGGCAATCATACCAGATCTTCTATTTTTTATATACTCACTGTTTCGGTCGATGTCACTGCTGGTGGACGTTTCGTCCCCGAGGGTATCACCAGCCCAGTAGTCAGCACTTCGGTGTTGACATGAATATCAATTATATGGGCATTTTTATAAATTTCCTGTTGCAAAACTTGAATTTTTCGAAAAACTAAGAATTTTCTTATCTCAGGAATAGATTACCTTTGTCGTATATGGCACAACTTTTTGGAATTTTGGGTCCTCAATGCTCTTCAACTTTGAACTTGCTTGGCTTTATAACTATTTTGATCTGAGCGTCACTGGTGAGTCTTATGTAGATGAAACGCGCGTCTGGTGTATTAAATTATAATCCTGGTACCTTTGATAACTAATAAGACAGAACTTGCTAAACTTGAAAATATTCAGCTTGACGCAGCGCGTATCGTCACGGGGGGTACTAAACTTACCAGTATAAACCATTTATATCTTGAAACTCGATGGGAAAAAATATCTAAAAGACGACGCAATCATAGACTTATTCATTATCACAAAATTTTGAATAACAAAACTCCAGAGTATTTAAGAGACGTATTGCCTGATTCAGTAGGAAGTAGGAATGATCATAATACAAGACAAAGAAATAATATTACACAAGTCAACACAAGGACCCGTTTATATTCTGAATACTTCATCCCTGCAACAACAAAACTATGGAACACTCTTAACTTAAACATAAGAAAATGTGAATCTCTATCATTATTCAAAAAACAAATTAGTACCCAAAATAGTAAGGTCCCAACGTATTATTATATAGGACATCGTTTTAGTCAAATTTTTCATGCTCGTTTAAGAATGGATTCAAGTTCATTTTCGTTCGTAATTTAGTAGACTCTCCAAATTGTCGTTGTGGTGATGTAGAAACAAATACTCACTTTCTGTTATCTTGTCCTATATACACAAATTTAAGACATGAACTATTGGATTCTATTTCAGTTCTTCCTGTCCAAGTAAACACAAAAACTTTGCCTTTTGGATCAACGGTACTCTCAGATGAGCAAAATAGTATTTTATTTAGTTTGGTGCAAAAATATATTATTAAAAGTAAACGTTTTAACCCTTGATGTTCATACCTCATCACTCAATAGGAACCAAAGCATTTCACACTGTATACATTACAATAATTTACGTTTATTTATTATTATTTTTATTTTATTTTTCTCATTAATTTTTTTCTTTCTTCTTTTTTCACCTTTTTCATATTCATATATTTATTACAGAGCATTCCAGTATTTATATTTATGTATTGTTCAATAAGTGTATTATTTTTGTAAAAGGAGACAGATTTGTAAAAGCAAATTGCTTGTTTCTGAATCCTTAATATTATTTCATTGTATAATATGTTTAATGATGATTTATCTGAATAAATATTGTTTAAACTAATACTAGTAAGACAGAAATAAAAAGAGTTATTCGTTTGACTTTGATTTGATTTTATGTTCACATAGTGATGTTGTTTCTAGAATTGATAGACCATTATCCTTCTTTTTCTTTCTGTATTACTTAGGTTTGTCTTTCCCATAAATCTATCATCCTCGATTAGTAAATTGTTCACGGTTAGAAATTGAACATCTTGAAAAATAAAACTGATGTTCAGAAAAGGGGTTATCTTTGCAAGTAAATAGATAAAATGCTTAATGCTGCTTTTAATATATACATTATTGGTTTTTAAACAAATATAGTCAGTTTGGGTTCAATTGCAATTTCATATATGTGATGGAAAATGTAACATACTTAGTCATTAGCATAGCATGATCATGGCTTGGTAGTCCCGGTGATGTGTTTATCCAAGTAGAGAAGTTACTCAGTGATATTAGTGAGTTTACTTCACCTTCGGAATCGACAATTGCTTCTGTCCACGGTGAGTCGCCAACAGTCTGGGGAAAAAAGGGATAAATAAAATGACAATACTAAATAGGGAGGAAATGAAACTTTAAATCCTTCGTGTTCATCACAATAATCTTGAGTATTCATAGCTATAAATGTTTGTTTTCGATTAAACTAAAACTCTACAAAATTTGACGCTTTTATCATCATCTGAACAATTGTTTCACAAATCGACTGGAAAATCTTTATGTATTAGAGTTATAAAATTGGCGATTTTGGTCATATTTACTAGTCTGTGTTCTGTTGTTTCCTACCTGTGTAATAATAATTGCTGAAAACTTTATGTTTATGGTATAGTCCGTTGTCTGAATATTCTTGTAAACTGCATCCATCTGAAAATAGTTTATAATCTTAATTCTGTATTTATTAATAAGTTTTCAAACGGACAGTTCAAAGTGGCAATTAATTCTAAAACAGTAGTATACCGCTGTTCGAAATTCATAAATCGATTGAGAAAAAAAACAAATCCGGGTTACTTACAAACTAAAACTGAGGGAAACACATCAAATATAAGAGGAGAACTACGACACAACAGAAACACAACACTAAAATGTAACACACACATAAACGAACTATAATGTTAAATATAAAACTAAAATGACACCATTACATGACAGTAATACAGTACTGAAAACTGTATGTATATGGTAGAATCCGATATCTGTAAAGTTAAATTAAATGAAATTATATGGCAAATATAAACCATTTGTGAACTTTCGCCTCTGACCAAGGAATTATATAATTACCTAAACATTGCTCTGACACAACTTACCCCATTTAGGAGAAAAGAATAATACTGTTTTACTGATTCAATTGCGTCTTCTTCTTTTTCGTCATCTGTTGTTTTCGTACTTTTTAATTTCCAGCTACATAAACAAAAATATATTCTATAGAAACAAACCGAGTCATAATCACTTTTAAATTTAGGTTGTTCATTGTTTTATAATTGTATCAAAGGGCTGCATCCGAACGTTCGTTCACCTAATTCCTTCATGGTCTTGTGTTTGAAATTCTGCTTTGAAAAATATTAAGCCAGTCAAAAAAAAAATATTTCAAGTGTCTATAATCATGTTATACCAACATTTCGAATACAAACATAGAGAGTATTTTTTGCATGAAGGAGGAATAACCAAGGATTAATATAATGTATTAGCAATGAATTTGCAAAATTGGTAGAATTTTAGCCTTAACAGTATTATAAGTATATATGAAAACTTATTGTTTCACTATGTTTCTACAAAACACTGGTCACCAGACAAAATCACTTAAACATACACTGTCGACATCAAGTAAAAGAGGGGCGGAAAAAAACCCAGAGGAACATTCAAACTCATAGATCGAAAATAAAATAACAACACCATGGCTAAAAAAGAAAAAGACAAATAATAGTACACAAGACACAACAAATAAAACTAAAGACTAAGCATCACGAACCCCACCTAAGATTCCCACTGAAACCGATACTAATGGCTTCTTGAACTTGCAGTGTCAAGTGAAATGTTGTACCGTGTTGAAGACCTTGCTGCGACTTTGAGATTAGAAAAAGAAATAAAAGCATATTTTTAGCAAAGTTTGCTGAATCAATAAAGCTCGCTCCCTCTTCATTAGCGACTATTTAAACAAATAATGTTATAATGAATTACCAATTTGAATATGTTGCGATCGTTATTTAGGCTCATCATAAAAGCACCATAACTTGTAAGGAAAAAAAGGGTTGTGTTTAAAACATACCTTCTAAACTTAACGTTGTGGATTTTCAAATTCTAAAATAATAAATGCGACCAAAATTCCATGTATGTCCGTATCTAATTATTGTAAGACCTGTTTCGTCCAATAATCAGGCGTAATCTGCGTTTCTTTATCGTGAGTTATCCTACATAAACAAAGTTGGGTCTCTTTATAAATAATAAAATTTCAAAGCGAGAGAAAAAAAGAAATTCATACTGCTAAGCCAACCTACTAATTAAATATACTGGAATCTGTGACAAATAGTAATTCAACATTGTGTTCATCCGTTGCCCTTTTTCTTCTCTTTGTAGACTTTTTATTCAAAAATGTTTGACTATAATCTGAAAATATTTAGAACTAGAAATGTGATATCTTCAGTGCTTGTGTTAGCTTATATCTCCTGTAGGTATAAAACTAATTTCATATACCAATATAATAGTTTCATTTTATTGGAGAAACCAGTAAATAAAACTTTTCTAAATAATAAAGCATGACAAACAAACACTTTTGTCGTTACCATTGCCCTATCAGAGTACAAACTATATATTATTGTAATTCGGATATTTGAATATTTGACGCCTTCTTGTTTATCATTTCAATTCAAATGTTTGATACATATATATTCAGAATGATAAAGTTTCAAGAAATATGGCAAGAAAGAAGAAAAATTGACTAATTTGTTATAGATTTGCAATTTAGATGATGTATCTTTAAATGGAAAAATAAAACTAAATAACATAATTGGTGAAAAGTAAGAACAATCATCATATGTCCAGATGACACCATGCCCTGCTCGCACTATTACTTTTCCAATTTTAGTAAACTGTGAAATTTTGGAACCTTAATTAAAAAAAATGAAACGGGACGGAAGGACACAAAGATCTAAAAACATATAGACATCTAAAATTAATACTATAATAACATTATGAAGATAAAAACATACGGGGGTCAATAATTCCATCAGTAATTTCCTCTTTCTCTTGTTTATAAATCTCAAATGTCTTATTTCTGCTAACTGCAATATCTTCGTTTTTTGTATCTACAGACTGCATAATATATCTATCATTTCCCCCTTGGAATATTCCTATCTGTGAAATTGTTGAATACAAAAAATAAAAATGCGATGTACATGTACAGAATTCAAGTTTCAAATGCAATTGTATTCAGTGTAAAATCGTTGTTTATTATGTTTTTCGTTGACACAAGATTAAATATTTTTAGAACTGACAATATGACTTGAAGTTCCATTTAAATTTGCAACCATATCAAATAAAAAAGAATCATAATGTTGAACTTAAAAATTAATACATACCATGCTGTTGCCGCTTCCCTTGTCAGTTTGAAACATTAATACAGCAGATTTTGTAATATCTTGATAGAAGGCATAGTGCTAAAAATATAGGTTAGTATGTAATTAAAATCATACTTGCTCGGTTGAATACTATGTAATTTGTAAAAAGTAAATGGTAAAAGTGCATGTTTGTTCTAAGCACTTTTAAAACAGACGCGACAGATACAAAAGGGAACTTACAAGTCCAAAACAAACTGACAATGCAAAACAAAAGAAAAACAAAACCGAGACAAACAAAAGTACACAAAACATAGAAAACCAAAGACATTGCAACATAAACCACACCAAAAACAGAGAATGATCTCAGTTACTCCGGGATAACTAGATCCAGGTCCAGTAAAATCAAGCAATTATGCATCTCACAATAGCGGATTGGTAATTGACTCTTAAATAGCCCTAAAACAGAACCATTTGTCATTTCAGGGTCTCATAAAGCTAACTATGCGGTTTGAGTTTTGCTCATTGTCAAAGGCCGTGTGGTGACCTACAGATGTTAACCTCTATGTCAAGGATGTGCAATATAAAACTGCTCATTATAGTAGGCTGTGTGATTCCGGGCCAATTGTAGTACGCCTGGATTCTGCTGATGGTAGTGATGCCCAAAGACTTGGGGAAAATATGAACTCTATGCTTGTGCCTTGACACAACTTTACAAACTAGCTAAAATTATTTAGTTATTTAAAAGCAATCACTATTCGGTGAAACACTATTCACTCTGAAATATTCGCAATGAAGTAACATGTAATGCTTTAACGTTACGCACGCTGTTCCTACAACCCCTAGGATTTGTAACACAATCTTCGAAATTTCCTCCGCAAAACAAAATAAAAATGTTAGCAAACACGAACCACTATAAAACAAATTCAATATATGTTTTAAATTATGTTTTTACAGTCTTGATCATATACTAAGTAATATCTAGAATATTTGAGGATTAAAATAACAAAGCTATGTGAAAAAAACGGATGTCCAACGTTACATTTATGAAAAACTGTTTTGACTCTTATGTATAGTGATCATATTTCTTATTCTCTGATCTTCCGGAAACTTGGCAGGAACAACGGTATGTGTCGGTTCTTTGTGGCGTTAAAGTCGTTATTTTGCCAAATTTCATTTGACTCGGTGGCCGCATATTAAGCTTGAATAAGAAAAATGTCCAAAGACGTTTTTCGGTAACTTAACGACTGAAAGTGAATTTTATAAGTAGATATAGCGGAAAACGAATAAAAAGAGTAAGACAATAACAACATCTACCAAAAGTACAAATATTTACCTCATTGTTCGTGACTTCAAATATTGCAGATTTTATAAAATCTTCTCTACACAGTCGTTTTTCAAGCGGTAGCCATTTTGTCCAAGTTGATATTTCATTTTTCAAAGCAGTTAACGCGTATTTTTTAACTGATATTTCAATAAGTTATTTATAATTGATCAAAACAAAAGTTAGATACACGAAGAGTACAAAATGCCAAAATTCTTTTCTTATTAACTACATATTTGGGTCTTTAAGTAATAAATTTTTTCAACACATTACAAAACGGTAGCCATTTTGTCCAAACGTCGAAAAACGTCGAAAAATCCGAAAAACGCTAATTTCCGACGTTACATGTCCTAAAGTTTCAATTAAATGTTCATGATAATTAAAACAAATCGTTTGGTGAAATTTGGAAAAAGATATTGATGGCTGCCGAAAAAAAAGAATAGTGCATGTTGCTACATGTATAGACTCCGACCGGGACATAGATTCGACACAGGTTAAATTTTGCAATTTTTATTGATCGTTTATAGCTTTTATTGATTTATTTAAAAGAATCGTGAAAAGGGAAATTAAATCGCATTACATGAACTTCGTTCAACTTTTGCAAAGACAAATTGAAAACACCAAGATAGTCCTCTAAATGTAAAATGCGAATTTTAATTTATGTTGCGGAAGGACTTCGAAATAGATCTTTTAAAGTAGCCTCTTCAGTAAGGTGCATTCACCAATTATATTAAAAGACTTAATACAAGTCCACGGAATGTTTTACCTTGCAATTTGTCCTGCTATTCGTGTTATTACTGAAAGTTATTCCTGTACTACATGTACTAGCGAAGCCGGAACTTTTCGTCAATATTAACTTGTGCATGAAATTGAGGTAATTGAAAGACAAATCCAAAACAGCGACGAAAACTGTTTCATTGAATTAATAAAACCTGGGATTATATTAGCCGTTTTTACGGACAATTCAAGAGTAGATTACTTTATTTTAAAATTGTATATCAGAAGTTAAACAATTTAAGCAAGCAACTTTAGAAGACTTGGAAAATAATTCTCAAGCCAAGATTCAAGAAATTGAAGGGGTGTATTTCGACAAATTATGTGCCGAAAATACAATTCTATTCAAATTAATCAAGGTTAAAAATGTTTTGATTTACTTGCAGAGTGTCAGATATATTTGTATTGGGGTTGAATTAAAATATAGAAATTTTACAATAACAGATTATATGCACCATGAAAGTTAAACATCCTATGATAAAAGTTTTGCACATTATTTATGGAAACCGTATACATGTACTTCTGTCCAATTGTTCCTTCCTACATTACTTGCGACAGTAAGCACTGCATTTTTAGGTGAAATAACTTAAAAGGTAAACATTATTAAATCGATTTCCACAACTTGAAGTAATTTATGATAAAATGATATCACAAAAAGAACAGAACCAGAATCAACCAACAACATATAAAAAAAACGAATAAAACTTGCAAAAATTAATCAAAGTCAAAAACCCTCTTTGACGCCGCATTTTTAGTGTAACGTCGTGTTGTAGGAACATCGTGAACAACGTTTTTCCGCTAGAACGGGATTTATCATCATCACTTTATATTTTGTTTTAGAATTCAATATGAACAACATATTATTTGAATTAACAAATATTTTCAAAATTAATAATTCATAGTCACATTTATTAGGAAAATTAACAAATTATAGTCATATGTATATTTTTATTTATGTTACCTTTATTTTTACCTGAGATTACATGTAATTTAGAAATGCCATTAATAAAAAGAAAAACTGGTGTTATAGAATTATGACAAAATTTAGAGAATGTAATGTAGATTTATACACTAATTTAGAGAATGTGTTGCATAAAAATGTTATTACATAGTTAGAAGATTTATTATTTGAAAATTATAAGATAAATTGGAATAAAAGAATATTGTCACAAAATGTTTGAAAAAAATTACGCACTTATAAATTGTTTAAAGATGTTTTTGAAACAGATGTATTTGAGGAAGAATATTTCAATACGTTACAGAAGTGCTATGAAAATAAAACTGTAAATGAAAGAGTTTGCTTTGTGTGCAATGATAAAATTGAAGATGAGAAACATGTTATTTTAGATTGCCCTTTATATGCAGATTTACGTGAAAGTTTATTTTATGAAGTTGAAAGAAGTAATGGTGATTTTAAGTTTATCTGATGATGATAAGTTAATATATCTTTTTAAAAATACTGATTGTTTTGATGTGGTTACCAAGACCTGCTTTTACATTTTAAGGACGAGCAGGACATTACGTCACGTGATGTTTTTATTTGTCACGTGATTGTCAAAAATGTTTTTGTAGACATGATAAATATATAGTTATAATTTATATTGATTTCTATAGTCTCTCATAATTCTTTATAGAATGCCACCTGTATTTTAATTTATAAAATTATTGTTTTATTCAATGTATATATCATGATGATTGTATTATATGTCTTACAAGTGGTGAGACTCAAATAAAATATTGAATCTGAATCTGAATCTGTAAAATAAATGCGCGTAAATGTAATCAAATGTTGCGCGCAAACGAAAAAAAAAATAATCCCCAAATGCGCGCAAACGTAATGCGGACTAATGAATATGTGCAATGTTAACAACTATACCTGACATCCGTTATGTTGACACTAATTTCAACAGATAACCAAAAAAAATAAGAAGTTTCCTATCTCATGGTGGTCACGTACAAAAACGAAAACAATTTATTTGGCAAGACTCTTATTGTGCTGATACTAAATAGTTGTAACGCATAATACAATAGCCGCTTATCTCATTTCCTAAATAAGAAACGATTACTTACTTCTTGATTCTGAGATTTCCTTTGATTCAGCTTCGAGTTCTTCAAACCCAAAACTGGCACTGATTCCAGGTCAAATTTGTTATTTTTCTGGAAATTCAACTCAATTGTATTGTTGACAGTTGTTACTTTCATCCCATATGATATTGGATAATTCAGATCACCAGTTGTTTTAGTATTTTTACCAAGGGATACCTCTACCTCTACTTCAACAGTGTCTGGAAAAATATCCAAACCGGTGTGTTTAAAAGAAAATGTTACAAGTTCGATCAGCTTGTATAGCTCACCTGGTACTTAAATTCATAATACTGACTACATAAAATTAGTTTGAAAGGGTGGTACTCATCTTGATCAAATGGCAATACGAACAGGCACAATTTTCGCTTAGATTCCATGTTACTTAGGTTTGTATTTTGTAGACATAATTTGATAGCCATATAAGAAGACACCATAAATGTGTTTCGCAACTTTTCCTACCAAAATAGAGTTTCACAAAAAAAAAGGAAAATTTTCGCATTTCAAGTTTGCAGACGTCGAAAGTGTTGGTGGGTGCATAATCTCCCGCATTATATATACGTTATCCCGATTTTGGTGGGGTTCGTGTTACCCAATCTGAAGATTTGTATCCTGTTATTTGTTCACTCTACTCTTTCTTCGTCATTTGTCTTTTTGTCCTGGTGTTTCCACCTTCTTTGTTCAAGGAAAAGTAAGGTTCATAGATTCTATATCACAAATCTATATTTGAAGTAGATTAAGTGATGTCAGTCAGAAAATGTCTATATATCAAAATAAGAAGATGTTGTATGATAGCCAATGATACAACTATCGACCTACACTCAAAAGAAGTGAATGTCAGCAATTAAAGAAACTGTGCAGTCTTCAACAGTAAGAAAACCCCATACCGTATAGTTGATTATAAAAGGACCGACATTAAAATCATGAAATAATTCAGATAGATGAGAAAACTAGAGGCCTTACTAATAAATTTTTATGACGAAAACCAAAAAAGACCGACTTCAACAAAGGCAACTACTGAATTACAGGCCCCCGACTAGGGACCGGTACATAACAAATTTTGCGGGTTTAAACATGTAAATGAGCGCCCAACCCTCCCCTGACCTGGGACAGTGGTGTAACAGCACGTCATGAGAACAAAATATAAAAATCGAGCGAAAAAGGCTTAGCTCATCAGATCGATACAAAGCAAAAAAACAAAGTTACTGAAAGCCAAAAATAACTAATACAAAAATTCACTATTATTTGACATTTGACCTTGAGAAAACAAATTAATCAATCAAGCAATCTTTCTCATTTTAGCAATGATGGATATCATTATTGTCAGGTGGTATCAATAGAAATTATTCTATAATTGGACAACACAAGGATCATTGCTACCTTTTTTTATATGATGCATTCAGAAAATGAAAGATGACGTCTGACTCAGTCAATCAGATGCTCCATCGGACATAAGTTACTAGCATTGAACTATACCTCACTCCTTTTGTTCAAGGGCCATCAGAAAAGCAATCCAGCAAAGTTGAGTGCCGTTTTTTTTTCATTAATTTATATGACTGATTTTCAGGAAAACGTTTCAGTATTGATGGATGTTCTCAAGAGACAGTTTTGAACTAAAATCATCCAAGAGCCTAGTACTAGGCATACTAACATTATTTTGCGATAGTTTTGTTAAATAATGTTTCTTTACTAAATCGGGTACTTTTAGTGTACCTTGCATTAAATAAATGAGCCTACAATTAAAATGGACTTTATGCTTCTTGGTTTATACATTTTATGATCTCGCGACTAGGACTTTTCAACAACAAAAAATAACCAAGTTTGACATAATTTGTATGAAATAGCCAGTTTGATTATCTAGATAGTTCGTTGCATCAAAGTTTGTTTTAAACTTACCAAGAATCTTCCAATGAAGTGAAGAATGTGAATAAAGTGCGGCATTGATAGGCGCATGGAAGTAATATTGAATGGTACTATAATTGAACGGTACTTCCATGGTAGGCGTTAAGTGTTGACACATGCTCACACTGCCCTTGATCTTACAGTTAAACAAACATTGCGAAAATGAGCAAACAAAAAATATATGCAAATGATTTTATTTTATGTTCTTTTAAACGTATTTAAAACAATTATGAACATATTAAAATAAATGTTTAACGTTTAAAGTGCTTATGTATTTGCAATATGTTTAAAATAACATATAACAAAGTTAGAGTTTGAAATTTAGAAAAAACCACCTCTGAGAAAGCGGCAAAAAAACCAGATTGTTCATGAAAGTATTTGATTAAAAGCTTAGTATTTACCTTGATATTCCAAAGGTGTGTCTTTTTGTATTCTTAAAAAGTTCTGAACAGGTCCAACCATAAGCAATAGAAATAATGTTAGATAAAATTTAGTGCACATCTTTGCCTTAATATTGTATTATGTTTGGTATCGAAAATATGACTCTATATATAATGCGCTCGTAGCTATGGTAAAAATAAAACTTCCTGATTTAATTTGAATATTTTTGAAACTTTACCAAAGGTTTACTTAGAAATCAATATCTGATCGAGGATTCATTTTATTGTATAACTTTGTTGTAATTTAAATCAGTATAATATTGTGCATATCTCTATTGCCAAAAGGGGTAGGTCCACTACCGAAAAACAGAAGGACGGTAAATTTTACCGAAATTTAAATGTTCAAGAGTTTATATTGATAAACATAATTGTTATAATATTATAATCTTTTGTCAACCAAGTAATTCAAAGTATTCCCTTAAATTCAAAATATTATTAAATGTAGAGTATAGATGAAGTATAGCATTGGTGTCATTATTCTCAATCTGTTGAATGTGTACTATACTGATTGATACTTAAGGATGTTCGCTACTTTGTTTTAAAATAAGCTCTTTTAAAGACTTGTTATAAATTGATAATATATAAATAGAGAAACTAAATAAGCAGAAAAAAATGGAGGGTCTGTGTGCTTGTTTTCGAGATATAAGCCATTGAAAATTTGGCGGGAAAGAATTCTCTCTAGACTTTTCTTTTACTTAACATTGGCACCCTTTTTGTTTAAAAAACTATGAAAAAATAACAAGGATTTCATAAGATTTTGAAATATGGCTTTTTAAACAACATGTAATAAAGATATGAAAAGAAAAGTAAGGGTTAGTGGGCATTTTTTTTTTTAATGTTAATACATAGATAAAACCAGAGGATTCCAAAAATCTGGCAAAAATTCAAAAATAGAGGAGCAAACATCCTTAAGTCTGGTATAGAACATCATTTTAGTTGTCAATAGCTTTGAAATAGCTTCCAGAAACTGCAGGAACTCTGGGATCGTTTTCGTGTTTTTTCATTACTGTGATTTTGTTTTAGCGTTTGTGTCATTCCCAACTGAATTTGACAGTTTTCTGGGTATGTTCTGTAACACCAATATTACAGGGTTCTGTTGTTCAACTTGTGATTAAACTAATTATATGATTTAATTTAATCAGTCTGGTTATAATTATATGATTAAATTTAATCAGTCTGGTTATACTGGGGCGGCTAAGTACCGAAATTTGACAAAATCATGCAAATGGTGATACAAGCATAGTATTTGGCACAGACGTTCTTTAAGGTGTACTTTATCATATTAGAAGGGTAGCCAATATGTTTTTGATTTTTTTTTCACGGCGGCCATCTTGAATTAAAAATTGACATCATTTTGCTGAATAGTGGATATTGAAAAAATATCCTTACCATTTTCAACGTGATATAAGTCCTGGCAACTATTTGAAATACAATAAAATGACATGAAAATATGTCAAACAGACAGCAATTGTAAAAATAAATCACCACTTCAGGTTAGGGTCGTAAAAGATCATACACTCGAGTGAAATAATAGTGGAAAGGATATGCGATAAAAATGTCCGTTTGATATATTGGTAGTTATGTAATTATCTACCATATTTTTCGATGTATTCCGTGTTAACAGCTACAGGAACACAATGTTGTGCATGTCAAGCCAGCTTTATAACACTTACATCTACCAGAATAAGTTTTCTTGCAGTCTCATTTGTGTAACTCCTGGCATGATGCAGCAAATGCTGATAATTGTGTCCAATGAGGAATCCACAACCCATCTGCGTTCTCCTTAATCCATTCCCAATAACCAGAACTAGGTAGATGTTGTTCATCTGTGACTGCCTGTTCCCATGCATGGCTACCTTGGTATGCAGCTCGTTTGGTATGCTCAAGCGGTGCATCTCTGGTGGGTGGAATTGTGACTTACTGTCTTTGTTTGTGTGAAAATGTTGTTGTAGTTCTGTCGTACATATGATATGAACAAATATCCTTGTGTCTGCTTACTCGTGATTACAAGGACAGATATCATTATGATCATCATCATAATTTGTCATAACATTTTCGTCTTTTGTCACAAAAATCATTTTGTCAGATCGAATCTAGCAAAATTATTAGGGAAGGCTCACAAACATGTTTTATCCTGCGACATTCTATTTGAGCATGTCGAATGTCGGGAGCCTGAAATATTGTGGTCGTTTTTTATACTAGTATAATATGTTTTCCTTTTATTGTTTTGTCATGTATTCAGGTCGTTTTTTGTTTGTTTGAAGTGTTTCACGTTTTGTTATTTTGTGTCCTAGCATAACGGGACTTTATTCTGTATATGTTTTGGGACTGTTTATTTTTTCTATAACACCAGTTTTTCTTTTTACATATTATTTCATCCTGAAATATAATGCAACTTGTTACTTCAAACTCTTTAAAACGACTGACCAATATAAAGTTTCTCACAAGATCGAGCTATAAACATCTGTATGGCGCGGAATCAGGGTCAAAAATATTTCTTTGTGTATATACATAATTCGATTTACGTATATACAAAAAAAATTACGTATATACGTTAATCCAATTATGTATATACAGAAATAATTCCGTATATATACACAGAAATAGAATTACGTATATACAAAATTAATTCCGTATACACAGAAATCGAATAACGTATATACAGAAATAATTCCGTATATACAGAAATATTTATATAAAGACAGAAAGATAGTATTTCTGTATATACGGAATTCGATTTACGTATATACGTAAATCGAATTCTGTATATACAGAAATAATTACGTTTATTATATACGTAGTAGTAAATACAGATAAATTGTATGTGTAATACAATCATTGGCAAGCGTGCTGTATCAGCCACCCGTGATGATATCGATATCAGCACGGTTGCAAAAGCTTTATCACACCTTTAACCTTTATGACGTCACGTCATCGATTGCAGTCACTGTTGCAAAAAAATGTTCATTTACCGATTTTCACAAATGAGGGCACATTTTAAAGCGGAAACACTCAGTTATAAGAATATAGCAATCGTAAGGTGTCTCTCGGTACTTTCTCGCTTCGATTTTTCACATAAAGAAAAAATGACAATTTTTGAGCTTGAAAATTTACACTGAAAAAGTTGATTATTGTCGTATTATTCAATCGATCTGCCCTTTTTTATCAAATAAATTAAAGAATAGCAATAACTTGTATTGAATACCATCTAAAAACTTAAATAAATTTGAAATTTATCATTGAAATTTAATGAAAACGGTCTTTCAAAAATAACACCAAAATAGGCGGCCATTGCAACTTGTCTGACGGACACTTATGATTAAGATATTCCTACTCAGAGGCTTCCGGTTGTCCGACTGTTTCAAATCCCTAATCTATATGACGTCATGTCAAACCTATAATCTGTATGACGTCATGTTACATAAAAACATCTACTTGCGGTATATGTATATAATAAAGTGTATATGATATGGCTTTTTCAATATCGCATCCGTATCAACCCGAGACACCAATATAATCCCAAGAGCTCGAGGGTGATACGGCATGTGATACGGATTTTGCCATGTTTTATACGCTTTATCATATATTTCAACAGGAGAGTATTATATTATAAGAACTGTTTTCTGATCCATAGCACTGGGTTACCTCACGGTTACCTTCAGTTCTACTTTTGTCTTGCTTCAAAAGCCTAAAAAGAGCTTCTCAATTACTTATCCGAAGCACCTGGGTTACCTTACAATTTGCGTGCTGTTGTTTTAAAAATATTTTGTTTATTATTGTATTTTTTGTGTGTTTTGTATTTTTTATAGTTGCATTTAGTGTGCCAAAAAATATGAAAACTTGACGTTCGTGACGTCATATACCAAACAATGACGTTATTCAATAAATTACGTCACTCCCGAATGACCATTCTATTGGACCTATTTTGAGGAAATTTTTTCTTATGCTCGCATAAATAAAAACCGACTTCTTGTTAAAAAAAAAGTAGGGGTGTGATAAAGGGTATGCGATAAAGGGTAGGCATCAAAGTTGCGCGATATGGATTAAACAGCAGGCTATTTATCACATATGCAAAACTACTGTATTTACTACTAAACATATGATAAATAGAGATTAATACATGGCCTTTTCCATATCAGCCTGGGTATCATCCCAAGACCCCCATATCAGCCCATATAGACTATGCCTTGTATTAATCGCTTTATCAAATACTTCCGACAATAGTTTTATGTAAAACAAATGCAATAACTAAAAACAGTCAAAAACTTTATAAAGAAGTTAAATTATGAATCAAATATACTATAATTGTCCAACAACAGCATCACTACCTCCATATATATGCATGGTAACATTTCCTATAGAGACATTGAACATTTGGAAGAGTTTTATGATCGTTATTACTCCATGTTTGTTGTACTATAAAATGATTCTGTACTAAACTGGGGACAAAAGTTCCCGTACATTTTGACGTCGTCATAAAAAATACCTGACGTCACAATGGAAAAGTAAACAATCGATACCAGAAACACCGGAAGTAACGTGAACGAGAAGCACTGTTATATACGTTAATCGAATTCTGTAAATACGTAAATCGAATTCTGTATATACGTAAATTGAATTTCGTATACACGTAAATCGAATTTCGTATATACATAATTATTTACGTATATTCATTATTATTTCTGTATATACGGAATTCGATTTATGTATATACAGAATTCTATTTACGTATACACGTAATTATTTCTGTATATACATAATTCGATTAACTATATACGGAATTCGATTTACATAAATCGAATTCCGTATATACAGAAATAATTATGTTTATACGTAAATAAGTATTTTTGACCCTGATTCCGCGCCACACATCTGTTCTTAATTTAGATTAAACATTGCTTAATGGTATTAGATTATTTTGATAAACTTGTAAATGTTATTGCTGTACTACTGTGCAACTCATGTACCAATAAATGTAGTTTAAATTTAAATAATGATGATGCGGTCAAATTAAAAAGTGCTCTTTCAAAAATAGGGTTTAATCATGTATGGGAAAATCAAAGTACGTTCTCTAAAAAATGCCTTATAAATGCTACAGGTAAAAAATTAGCTGAAAGGTATACAGATTTCTGGAAAAGACAGTCTTTTTAACGACCAGAATAACCCTAATGGAAACAAATTAAGAACATACAGAAAATTAAAAAAAGAATACAAATTACAATTGTTTTTATTAATAGATTTAGATCGATACATGATATCAAATTTTATAAAAATAAGAATGAGTAATAGTTATCTAAATATTGAACAGGGTAGACACCGAAAATTACCGTTGGAAAAAAGATTATGTCCTCTCTGTAAAAAAGATGTAGAAGATGAATATCATTTTGCTTTAAAATGTCAAATTTTAGAAAAATGTAGGCAAAATCTTTTTCAAGAAGTAGAGAATATAGTTCCAGATTTCACCAAAAATGTCTGATGAGGAAAAATTGTATTTATGTTTACTTTTAATGAGTATGACGTAACTAAAAAGGGAGTTAATGATTTATATGTATTAAGAAACAGCCTAGCTGATAAGAAAAACAAGTGAATGTAAAAAAAAATTATGACTATTTTATATTTTCTTATAGTATTTGTAGTGATATATTTTATAACAATTGCATTACTATGAATTTGTACTTGTACTTTCAAATTTGCAAAGGTATCACCTCCTCCGAAACATTTAAATATATAGTCTTATAAAAATATGAATGTTGTTTAAATTTATATATTATATGTTTGTAATGATTGTCATGTTTGTCTTAGTAACAATCCAATATTTGGATTTTACACCAATGAAATGATTTGATTGATTTGTACCATATAATGTATCACATTAATCAAGATGAAAGATCATTAAACTGATTAAGAACTGACCATCAACTCTTTGATGTAATTGACCACGCCACACTAGTAGAACTTACTATATATATACGGTATGCATTTAGCTTGCTGTTGAAAGCCGTACGATGACTATAGTTGTTTTCTTAATCGTTTGGCCTCTGTTAGATATTGTCTTATTGACAGCCAACATCTACATATTTCATATCAATTCCACCATAATTTGTGCCTATTTCATCAGACTATTAGGACTTGTTTCGTTTTCTGTTTTTTTTCATCATTTTTTTTTCGAAAAGGGCGGCTGGTGTTTGAAGTTTGTAAGGTATTTTGAATTGTCTTAGTGTCCAGCATATCTAGGTAACACTGAACATTTTCTTTTTATGTATCCTGCCTTATCTCTGATGTATAAAAATGAAAGAAAAAGGGGTAACTGCAATATTTAACGCAATAATTCATCTTAAACAATCTTAAAATATAATTTGCACAAAGTAATCATTAAAAAAATCAATACCAAAATAATTTTACAAGTATGAATAGCATGTTACAACAATCCCTACAAAGATAGGAATCTCAGGTTCACGCAGTCCTCGATCCACACACAATATGACGAAGGCAAACTCCAATTGTTTTAATCATCACAAAAGTAATTGTGAATCACTAGGCCCATAACACTAAAGTTTTTGTTTTGACTAAATAAAAGACTTGTATTACGACACCAGATTAACATTGACATACAACAAAGATATATGAATATGAATACAAATTATAAAAAACGCACGTCATTGATTGTAACTTAACTATTTAACTTTGATTCTTACGATAACATGTTTGCATATATGAATAGAATACTTATTCACAGACCTTCCCGGTTCAACTGAGAACAAAATATCTTTATAAATTATATCTTAAAATTATTTGGACAAAGGGCATTGTACAACATACACATTTAGGAGATAAACATTTTGGGTTAGGAGGGGTAATCATTTTACATCAGCTAATGTTACTGTTGCAGATTTCATTGTACTTCAATAAAACTGAAACTATCATTCTAATTGTACTATTTTCTTTTTAAAGTTATTTACTGTATTGATTTTGCTCATTGTAGAAGGCTTAGCTACGGCCTTTAGATGTGGTCGTCTTTTGATATCGTGTGGAAAGCTGTAGCACTGGCAATGATACCTTCATCTTCTTTGTATACCCCACCTACGATAGTAGAGGGGCATTATGTTTTCTGGTCTGTGTGTCCGTTCGTTCATTCGTTCGTCCGTTCGTTCATTCGTCCGTCAGTCCGTTCGTCCGTCTGTCCAGCTTCAGGTTAAAGTTTTTGGTCAAGGTGCACTGTTTTTGATGAAGATGAAATCCGAACAACTTGATACTTAGTACACATATGTTCCCTATGATATGATCTTTCTAATTTTAATGCCAAATAAGAGTTTTCACGGTCCATTAGAATAGAAAAAGACAGTGCGAGTGGGACATCCATATACTATCACCACATTCTTGTTTTCATATTCTTTATGGCGTGTCTTAACATTAGAAATATGATTTTTTTTTCTGAGACGAAACCTTTCAGACACGACAGCTTTTGAAAATCGTAAGCTTTGTGTTAATACAGTCGTCCTTAATTGAAAGTTATAAAATGAAAGACAACTCATGTTTTTCAAAATATTGAAATTTACTGTGTTTTATATAATTGCCTATCTTATATACAACAGGCAGTTATATAAGAAGATGTGATATGAAAGACATTGAGACATCTATCCAATTGAGTCTAAATAACATGGTTTAACATGTTTGTGAGAACTCAATCTTTCCATTCTCTTGTACAATGGTGTACCAGCATAACATAACAAAACTGTTAAAACAGTTGTTAATGACTTTATTGGAATGAAGCACAAACACAACTAGGACACAAAGCATCGAAATAATTGTACTCACAGTTGCTGAAATTAGTTTCAGAGCAATTACTACTAATAAGTATATTAGTATGTTCTCAAATGCTAAAATATCACTGATCAGTACACATATCCAATGGATTTAATACAAAGACAAAGACAAAAAAAAAGTATAAGAAACGCCTGACCGGTTTTGCAATGCCAAAATATAAGTAAACAGTATAACCAGAATGTAGAATCATGAGTTCTCATAACAGTTCATTCAATTAAAAAAAAAATTAATGTAAATATCGATAAATATCGTTATGTTTAAATGCACGTTGTTTAACCAAACATAAAGTATTTATGTGCTAAAATGCTCCAACTATTTTGAACATGTGAAAATAATTGAGCACATCCAATTATTTACACTTCAACATACTATACTATATATAAAAATATTAATTTTCGCGAACCATTTAGGTCAGGGAAATTCCAAAATATGGCATCAGTACGGAGAGTTGTACAAATAATGTGAATACACAGAACCCCCATCCAAATCATCTTTAGCTAAAAGTATTCATCTTTTTTTATTTTATATGTACTAACATCATTCCATTTTTCTAAACTTTCGGTTAAAATATCAGTCCAAAACTCTGAGTTAATTAGGTCGAATGCCCCAAATAAACATTGTCTGGTTGGTTGAAGTACAGTGGCGTCGATGATAAGCATAGCCAGCCTCGATGTAAAACACACGCTTCACAGGAATAAGGAGAATTTTGTGAATACACAGATCCTCCATCCTATTTATGTTTTGCTGAAAATGTTGAAGTGTTAATTATTTTCTGTTTTGATTCTGCTAACAGCATTCTATATTTAAATATGTGAAACCCCGCAATAAAAATAGATGGCCTCAATGATGTTAAAGCAATGCAAAAAATTTCCGTTAATATAAACATGTTGAACTTCAACCCTGAGTTCGACCGGGGTTATACACCGATTCACAAATAAAGATCTCCTTGCGCTCAAATGTAATTCTAAGTGAAGTATACAGACAACTTCGTTTACAGTAATATATACACACTTTATCATTAATATATTGTCAGGCTTCTGCATATTCACGTTTTTTTATGCTGAACTTTAGTCAAATTCAATTCTATACAAATTTTATTACGTAAAGCCATAGGAGTAAGAATATTTTTCGCGCCAATTTAACCAGCATCATCGCCATCATCAAAATCATTTATCGCTATCTTTGTGTCAGTTAAATAGTTTATTAATATAGAGAAATTTTGGTAAAGTATAATTACTTATTAATGATAAGGTTCTCCAGATGTGCTTCTCTAGACCTTTTTGACGGTCAGTTTTATCCAATTTATCTCAATATTATCCCCGATGACAGAAATGTCAACCGACCTATTCGTGTCATAAGTGAAAATATAATCTATTTGATGAACTAATTTCTTCATAAACTGTACAAGCATTATTTCTGTATTATTAGATAACCAACCACATTCACGTTGCATGTTGGCATGCAAATGGGTTATGTATTAGTGAATTGTGTAGCAGTGTATTGTAAGGGCGATGCAAATTGTAACGTCAGTGCGCGATCACGTGACATTATTATTGTAAACAAACCGGCTCTTCGTGGAACACGTGTCTGGAATATCCTTTAAAAGAGTTATGAATCTTTCAATCACTATTTTATGAGGTTTTCATATCAGTAGTCGAAGCAAATTAGACATATATAGTTCTGAGTTGTGATTATTTATATAGAATTAGAAGGCAAGTCTACTTAAGTCATTATTTAACTTTTAAAAGTCTAATAAGATGACTCAACTTTCCCTCTAATTTTTCTTCTATATTTGAAACCCGCATACTAATTTAAAGAGCATTTGCTCCTCTTGAACACTATTTAGCCCCTTCCCTTCAATCCTTAATCTTATGGCCTTATCGGTACAACTGTACTCATTGGTGCATATTACGCCCTATGTGTATCTTCCTCCGTGTATTTTCCTCCATGTACTTTAATTTTGTTTTTGTTGTTACGATTGAGGTTGCGGATGTTCGGGTAAGTCAAAACGTCCTGTTTTTGCAATAAAGGCCGAAATGATTTCCAACTTCCCCGTCATTTCCCTCCAAATTTGTTCAAAAGTCATACTCTACACGGTAGGTATAGTGTCCGGCTAGGATAGTGGTTTTTCAAGTGATTTGTTCGGGCTTTTTCGAGTGTGACCACTTTTTTTTCGAGTGAATATGATCAAAAATATAAACAAACAGACTTCATTTCTGACAAGATGTGATATAAAAGCTTTAGATTAATATAAAAGGTTATATATAAGCTATATTAGTATTTGTGATAAAAAAATATTATCATTCCGACAATTTTTTCGTTAAAAAAGTAAAATTTAGCCTTACAATGCTTTTATTTCAAAAAACAGAATAAAGTCTTTCTTATACACATACCAGGGCTTCCAAAACAGTCATATATTAATTTATAATCCTGGTACCTTTGATAACTATTTACACCACTGGATCGATGCCACTGCTGGTGGACGTTTCGTCCCCGAGGGTATCACCAGCCCAGTAGTCAGCACTTCGGTGTTGACATGAATATCAATTATGTGGTCAATTTTATAAATTTTCTGTTACAAAACTTTGAATATTTCGAAAAACTAAGGATTTTCTTATCCCATGAATAGATTACCTTAGCCGTATTTGGCACAACTTTTTGGAATTTCGGGTCCTCGTCTCCTCGATGCTCTTCAACTTTGTACTTGTGTGGCTTTACAACTATTTTGATCTGAGCGTCACTGATGAGTCTTATGTAGACGAAACGCGCGTCTGGCGTATTAAATTATAATCCTGGTACCTTTGATAACTATTCATCCGATTTCAATTTTCTAAGTCCGTATTTGTGCTCAAAATGCAATTTATACATGAGAAACATGACTATAGCTAGCCTCAGTTTGATGGAACATGCATAAATTTCGAAATAAGTATCATAAAGCTGAATTCTAAAAGTATGGAACGCCATTGAAGCCAAATAACGGTGGTCTGGGTACGCTCGTCATATGACGTGTACCGCATGGTAAGGGTTATACAAACTTTAATCAATCAAATATCAAAATAGCTTGCGGAGTCGGGGCAAAAAAAAAATTCTTAATGCAGTTCTTCATTTTTTAAGTTTTGATATTTATGTTATCGTATAGTTTGTATTGTTAAAGTTTATGTTAATCTATATTATTATTTTTTTTGTACAAAAGCAACTTACGAAGTGGACTATTCTTCCGTTCCTCTGTCTACTGAAACAGATTCGGACGACGATGTTCTGTATGCAAGTAATTCAAACAATGGGAACGTCAGTACCAAACGTGTGTCATACAATCAACACAAGAACCAGTGCTGCAGCAGGCGAACTCGAATTATAATACCTTATATGGCCATTGTGGTCATTGTCATAGTGGTCAGAGTTCTCGGGACACAGGAGTTGAACAAAACAACATCAGCCGCTTCAGGACAATCAGTCAAAGAAAAACATTCTTGGAAAAGAAATTTGAATGTCACAAGTAAGTTACACACGATAATAGAATAAAATTCAAAACAGTGTGGCTGTGGCCATTGATTGACACATTAAATTCATCCATTGACTGGGACAATTTAGGTGAACGTTTGTCTGTAACGACCAATGTTCACGACGTACCTACGATAGACATTTAAACTGTGGGGTCACCAAAGGTTTCTTAACGCCTTTAATTATAAAATAATTCGAAAAATTAATCAGGAATAACCTTTATGTTTTGATTTATATAATTGATATAAATCAAAACATCGTGTTATTTCTGATTAATTTTTCGAATTATTTTATCAAAGTGTTGAGAACCTTTGGTGACCCCATAGTTTAAGTGTCTTTAAAAAGTACATAGTGAGAAATGGTCGTTACATACAAACGTTCACCTAAATTGTCCCAGTCAATGGATGAATTTAATGTGTCAATCAATGGCCACAGCCACACTGTTTTGAATTTCAGTCTATAAGATTTAATCAATAAATAAAGGCAACAGTAGTATACCATGTTCAAAAGTCAAAAATCAATTGAGAGAGAACAAATCCGGGTTACAAACTATTTAAATAAAACCGAGAGAAACACCTCAACTATAAGAGGAAAACAACGAAATAACAGAACCACTGAAGTGCAACAAAAACAAATGACAATGCAACATACATAGAAACGGACTATTAAATAACAACTGCCATATTCCTGACTTGGTACAGGACATTTTAAGAAGACAAAAATGTGGGTTGAACCTGGTTTTTGTGGCTAGCCAAACCTCGCACTTTATGCCAATGTTAAATATACCGCTAAAATAACATTACATGACAGGAGTACAGTTCAAATAAATACATAAACACCCAGGACAGAGAAATACATAAATAAATAATAGTTATTTTGTTTAAGGTTTTGTACTTTATGCTAGTATGTAAATGTTTGGTTCACTTATATAGTGGGAGATGCTGATGCAGCCTTTGTACTGTATGCTATGTTAATATTTGTTTCCCTTGTATAGTGGGAGATGCTGATGCAGCCTTTGTACTGTATGCTATGTTAATATTTGTTTCCCTTGTTTAGTGGGAGATGCTGATGCAGCCTTTGTACTGTATGCTATGTTAATATGTGTTTCCCTTGTATAGTGGGAGATGCTGATGCAGCCTTTGTACTGTATGCTATGTTAATATTTGTTTCCCTTGTATAGTGGGAGATGCTGATGCAGCCTTTGTACTACATGCTATGTTAATATTTGTTTCCCTTGTATAGTGGAAGATGCTGATGCAGCCTTTGTACTGTATGCTATGTTAATATTTGTTTCCCTTGTTTAGTGGGAGATGCTGATGCAGCCTTTGTACTGTATGCTATGTTAATATTTGTTTCCCTTGTTTAGTGGGAGATGCTGATGCAGCCTTTGTACTGTATGCTATGTTAATATTTGTTTCCCTTGTTTAGTGGGAGATGCTGATGCAGCCTTTGTACTGTATGCTATGTTAATATTTGTTTCCCTTGTTTAGTGGGAGATGCTGATGCAGCCTTTGTACTGTATGCTATGTTTATATTTGTTTCCCTTGTTTAGTGGGAGATGCTGATGCAGCCTTTGTACTATATGCTATGTTAATATTTGTTTCCCTTGTATAGTGGGAGATGCTGATGCAGCCTTTGTACTGTATGCTATTTTAATATTTGTTTCCCTTGTTTAGTGGGAGATACTGATGCAGCCTTTGTACTACATGCTATGTTAATATTTGTTTCCCTTGTATAGTGGGAGATGCTGATGCAACCTTTGCACTATACATGCTATGTTAGTATTTGTTTCCCTTGTATAGTGGGAGATGCTGAAGCAGCCTTTGTACTACATGCTATGTTAATATTTGTTTCCCTTGTATAGTTGGAGATGCTGATGCAGCCTTTGTACTACATGCTATGTTAATATTTGTTTCCCTTGTATAGTGGGAGGTGCTGATGCAGCCTTTGTACTACATGCTATGTTAGTATTTGTTTCCCTTGTATAGTGGGAGATGCTGATGCAGCCTTTGTACTACATGCTATGTTAATATTTGTTTCCCTTGTTTAGTGGGAGATGCTGATGCAGCCTTTGTACTACATTCTATGTTAGTATTTGTTTCCCTTGTTTAGTGGGAGATGCTGATGCAGACTTTGTACTGTATGCTATGTTAATATTTGTTTCCCTTGTTTAGTGGGAGATGCTGATGCAGCCTTTGTACTACATGCTATGTTAATATGTGTTTCCCTTGTATAGTGGGAGATGCTGATGCAGTCTTTGTACTGTATGCTATGTTAATATTTGTTTCCCTTGTATAGAGGGAGGTGCTGATGCAGCCTTTGTAATATTTGTCTGCAATGTAAATTTGAAAAACGCCGTTCAGATACAAGTTTCTGATATCCCCGCCCATGAAACGAACAAAACCTTTGAGAGAACTTCAGTCTTCAAATATATGTCATTGAGGTCACCAAATATATTTCAGAAAATTCTTTCAAAACACCAAAGGCAAATCTACAGAACGTATCATTCATGAGCATCGATAAAAGCCATGAGAATCTCAAGGAAGACCACGAAGACGATCAAAAGGCAGACCATTATATATACTAAGTAATCAATACTAGATTGTGATAGTCACCAGCTTTCTATAAGATATGTTTGCACTTCTCTTCAAGAATTCATGATGTTCCCAACAAGAACCGATCCCCTCACGCATGAAATGATGAAATTGCCAGTTTTTAGATTTATTTAGACGTCTATCAATTTCTGACAGAGTACATGCCACCAAAATCGACATGAAATTTATTGGACAGAAAAATAAAGTAAATTGTAACTTGCAGGTCTGTAAATAGAAATATTTCAAAATTTCATTGTCACTTTTTTCGGCAATTTCTCATGGGGCGATTGATTTTGCAGGAGTTTTAACTCAATGCACAACAGTAAATGATAAAAATTCACCACAGCATTTGAGCATTCTCCGATTTTCAATGTTTGATATATTGATTTAGAAATTGCGATTTAGAAATGTACATACCTTTCGAAGCGATGACAATGACTCCAATCAAACATAGCTGGAAATCGCACGGTTTTCATTACAGAACCGATTGTTCTGCTAGTGTAAGTGTATCTTTCAAATGGTGATCAAGTAAAAAAAACTTAGTAATAGCTCACTTTCTACTCATATTAAATAGTTTGAAAATAACATAAAAATATTTTCGTTTCCAACACTAGAAAAGATTACTTACTCCTTGGTTCTGAGATTTCATTTGCTTCAGCTTCGAATTCTTTAAGCCCAAAACTGGCACTGATTCTAGGTCAAATCTGGCATTTCTGTGGAAGTTCAAATCTAATGTAGTGTTTAAAGTTGTTAATTTCATTCCGTATGAGCTTGGATAATCCAAATCGCCAGTGGTTTTGGCATTTCTACCAGAGGATACCTCTACCTCTACTTCGGTCGTTTCTGAAAGAATATGTGGACAGGTGTGTTAAATCGTCAATTATTAAAGATTCAATAATTTGATTTTGGATGAAACACGTCTTCTGCTTGGCTAACAGTGTTTTGTCTATCAAATCAAAGACATTATTTTGTCATGTACCCGTGACACCATAAAAGGTTTTTCATAATTTACTCCAGTTTAAAATGCAATTTAGAATTAAATCATAAGGAATGACTGTAATAATTTGTGTTGGTCTATTTGAAATAGCATAAAAATGCTGTGCACACTTTAGATTAACGCGCTTCGCGGGTTACTCGGAGTGCACCACATTTTTTTATGTTATTTCTTCAAAGACAGAAAAAATATTACAATCATTCCTTAAAAAGCTTTAATCGCTCAACCGATACTTATAGAATAACTAATTGGAGAATTCAAATAGAAAATAAAACATTTTGGCTTTCAAACTTTTTTCATCTGAGCGTCACTGGCTAATCTTGTGTGTGCGAAACGCAAGTCTGGCGTATTATTCGTGTTTTTTTTTTTGGTCGTATATTTCTTCCATTTATTTGTATTGTAGTTCTGTCATGTAATGTTGTCATTTTGATGTTATATTTAACATTACCATAAAAGCGGGAGGTTTGGCATGCCACAAAACCAGGTTCAACCCATAATTTTTTCTTTCTTAATATGTCCTGTACAAAGTCAGGAAAATGGCCATTGTTATACTATAGTCAGTTTCTGGGTGTGTTACATTTTAATGTTGTGTTTCTGTTGTGTCGTAGTTCTCTTATATTTGATGCGTTTCCCTCAGTTTAAGTTTGTAACCCGGGTTTTGTTTTCTCTGTCGATTTATGAATTTCGAACAGCGGTTTACTACTGTTGCCTTTATTTACAACGCCTATTGTTGTATGACGTCAGATGAGTGAAATAACCAATTTGAAATTATCGGTTTTTTACTTCACTTGTAAATCTATATAATTCATTGCAACCAATGTAAAAATTATTTATAATACTGACTATGTAAAATATTTTTTAAATGATAATAATCATCAAATGACATGAAAAAAAGGAACAAGTCCGCGTTCATCGCTTACATTTCAGCTTACTTAGGGTTGAATAGATTTTTGTTGAAATCATTAGATTGAATATACATTTTTGAAAGAAGATAACTCAAATGGTTTTGACTGAGGGGATTTAAATGTTCTTCCCATAATGTCCGGTGTTTGATACAAGCACACACAATAAAGAAGTCTTTGTTACTTTTTCTTGCAATAACCGAGTTTGGTAAGTCTCGCAGAATCGAAAGTATCGATGGTTGCTACTTTAGTCTGTTCCTACCCAAAATCTCTTATATTTGTGTCGTTGATTATAAGGAAAACGTTTTAGAATGGATGAGTGTCCTAAAGATATAATTTTGAATTAAAATTATCCCAAAAAGTTTGTATTGCATTTAACGTTAAGAACTAGAACTATGGTGATATTATTTTGAGATAGTTTTGATAAATGATGTTACTCTTATGAATTTTGTGTTGATAAATGAGCATACATTAGTATACTTCCGTTGTCTTTATTTATTCACCCCTTATTTTATTTATTTTGTATTTACATTGTGTCATAGATCAAATTTATTTCGTTCAGTGTAAGTTCACTTGTGTTAATGTGTCTTTTGATTGAGTTAAGCCATTTCAATTGATATTTTATAGTGTGTTTTCTATGTTGTGGTGTTACACTATTGTTTCGGCTAAGAGTGCAGGCTGGTACCTATTAAAACGTTTAAACCCGTTGCATTTATTTGCATCCGTCCTAAGTCAGAAAGCTGATATTTAGAAGTTATCGTTTGTCGTTTTCTATACATATGAACCGTTGGTTTTCCCTTTTGAATGGTTTTAAACTAGTCATTTTTAGGGGCTTTGGAAAACTATACTTGGACCTATAATGGTTTACAAGTTATGACTTGGATGGAGAGTTGTCTCGTTGGGACTCATACCACATCTTCTTATACCTATCTACTAGTGTTTCCTTGGAATCATTATACAAACCAATCCACCAAAGTTTATTTATTAAGCCAAGATATGTCCAATGAAGTGAAGAATGTGAATGAAATGTGGCATCGGTGAGCGTTAAATGATGATAGATAAAAAGGTTTTAATGCTTTTTTTTTAAATAATAAACATATGTTAAAGCTTTTAAACGTTTCAAGATTTCTTTTTCCTTGCGTTATTTTTTCACAAGTTTTTCCACTTGTAAGCAATACTATCTGAGAGAATATCAAAATATCTCAGATGGTTTAACAATGAATTTGATTAAAAATGTTTTATTTACCTTGATATTCCAGAGAAGTGTCTTTTTGTATTCTTAAAACGTTTTCCGCAGGTCTAACGATAAGAAATATAAATATTATATAAGATTTAGTGCACATATTTAACTTGTATAAAGTTTGTCATGTATGAGGAACCTCTTATATATATTGATACTTACTAACTTACCACCGTAGCTATGGGAAAACCCTTCTTAAGGTAGCACTACAGTCTAACAATGATTTTTTGAAGATATTTTTTTTATCACATAATTTTGAAGTAAGTGTTATTCTGCACAGTTTGTAAAAATCCCAAAGTGATTATCATATCACAACAGGGAGTAAATTTATAATGAACTTATGTAAATAAAAGCATATGGTAATTAATTTAAATATATAGGCATTTGGGAGGGGCTAATATGTCAATCATCTGTTGATACCAGTGTCCAGCTGTTAATCCCTGACCACAAGATAAATATTGTATGTAGTCTTATCTCATTGTTTTGCAACAAAAATTATTTATATAACATGGAATTCGAAGTGAAAAGAGAAAAAGAAAAAATATACCAAAAATGAAAAACAAATACTATGGAAAAGAGTGGGAAAGTATTTTTGAAAGCCTCTGCATGACTGCCTGTATAAATTTCTTCTCTCCGATCTTATTCATTTAAATACAGTTTTATGCATTTTAATTAATTTTCAGTTGATGTGTAATTTTTCAGTTGTATTAAATTAAAAAATCATGTGGGAAAGTATATTTTCATGAAGAGGGGGGTCTTCATCTTTTTATGAACATGTTTTTTTTTATGCATACTTTTGATGTTCTAGCTAATTTCAGACATGGTTTATTTCTTTTTTTAAATTCAAATGAAAATTATTCTTTATATAAAGAGAATAACGATGTTAAACATTGATTATATGCAGCTGGTCAATCATGTTATATTCTTATCTTAGACTGTCTGGAAAGAGGCGGAGCTTTGTCTATATTTAATTACTACATCACAGATGTTGGTCAAATCTGTGACGTCAAACTCCCGTCAAATGCCAAGTTAGTGTTGGACAGTTCAAATATAATGCAAAATTTACAGTATAAGAGCATCAAAGACACAAAGTGTGTGGTTCTATTGATATAGTAATGGTATCAGAACACTCCTGGGGTGTTCCCAGTGGAATGTTAGTATTTATATTGACTTTATAGGGGTTCTAAGGGGGAAATTCAGTTTTTAGGTCATTTCTCAGAACAATTTTTCATGAGAATTGTAAAGAAAAAATTAAAATAGAAACTTAACGGGTACCCCCTTTGGCTTGACTTTGATATGTATAGATTATCGGGTTTTCTGCACATTGATATCGTAAAATATCAGCCGCGAGCCACAATGTGAACCTTTTTGGCGAGTGAGCGTAGCGAACGAGCTAAAAAGTTTCACATTGTGTCAAGCGGCTGGTATTTTACGATATCTATACGTAGAAAACCCGATTATCTGTTTATCGTTCTATTAATGGTCTTTTTTCCTCTCCCTAAGGCAGTTTTACGCTTAACGAAAGCAAGCTTGATAACGTCTCCTCTCGCATTGTGACGTCGCTGATAACTTCTCCTCTCACAGTGTGACGTCGCTAATAATGCCTGGTCTCGTTTTGAAGTCTTGATACGAGAATTACTGAGCGACAGAGCAGGGTGATATAGACGTAGGGAAGGACGATAAATATGATTAAAGGGTGTATTTTCTACAATACCGTGTCCCAGTTTTTGGATAATTTGTTTCTAAATGAATTTATAGGTCTCCAAAGATGAAAGGTTAAATGAAGTTTGGCACCCAGCAGTTAAATTGATTTATCTTCTTACTGGAGGCATACATCAAAAATCTGAGACAGGGTTTTGGAGATTGTTTATGGTTGATTAAAGGGATGAAAACAAATTTTCACTACCATTTGACATGAATGTGCCATTTTCATCAATGTTGGAAGACCACTTTTTTGGCATTTAATGAGCAATATTTTGAGATTAATCAAACCAAAAATAAATTTATATATATATATTAAGAAAGAGTTATATTCAACCTTTAAAATGGGTTAAAGATGTTAAAAATCCATTGATTAGTTTTGGAGAAATTGATCTTTAAAGACTGTTGATTGGAGTCCGAAAATTCTGACTGTAGTGCTACCTTAATTCAGTTTGAATTGTTTATCTGTTATTACCAGATCAGGTTTATCAAGAATTCAATATCAAATCGGGTATTCATTGTATATTTTTGTGTTGTTTTTTAAATCGGTATAATAATTGTTTTTTTTTGTGTTTATTACCAAAAAGGGTAGGACCAGGTGCTCTGTATTTGTTTCACTCACAGAATAAAAATCAGAAAGTTAGTAAAAATTTCTGGAAATTATATCCATCAAAATTCCAGGACTTTATTTTTCTGATGGATGATAAGAACTATGACATATATTCAATGGTACACATTGTAGAAGAACAAAAGCAGGGTTGGCACATAGTATCTCAGATTTTCAGTAGTGCATTTAAAATGCTGAAGTCCATTCATCCACACCTAAGAGATGTTTACATCAGGTCTGATAATGCTGGGTGTTACCATGCCTTACCATTGCTGTCTTATCTATGGAAATTTCGTAATGATTTGTCATTGAATGTAAAGCAATACAATTTTAGTGAAGCCCAGTCAGGCAAAGATCTATGTGACTCAAGGACAGGAACTTGTAGGCTTCATATGCTGAATTTCATAAATGAAGGTAATGACATCACCAATGGTATGGAGATGAAACAAGCTCTTGAAAGTCATGGAGGTATAAGAAATACATACATTTCCGTGGTGACAGTAGCATCTGAAACACAACCAGTTTTGTATGGACAGATAAAGAACCTACAGATTTCAAAATTCAATAATTTCAGCTTTGAAGATGAAGGCATGATAGCATACAAGGCTTATGGTATTGAAGGTGAACTTGTAAAAGCAACAGATATGACAAGAATATCCAACAAGTTGATGATATTTGATACTAATTTGGTAAGAATTTATTGCTCAATTTATAATACATTTGAAAATTAATATAATTAAAAGAATTGAAAATAAAGGGATATGGAGTATAAATGTACATGGGACAAAATCACACAATACATAGAAAAATGCAAATTGTCAATGAACAGGGCTTATATTCATGTTTTTCAACTTGACAATTGCTAGAGGGTCTTTTAAAATGAATGTGCAACAGTAATTACAAAAATACTGATCATGATTCTACCACTTTTTGCCATGCTTACTCTATACATGTACAATGTATGCGATGATAATGTCACCAGTTCATATAAAAGATTAAAAAAATATATTTCTAAAAGCATGCTTCATTAATGGAGTAAGACCATATACATAATATACATAACTTATGTTGGTAATGAAAAATGTAAAATAACGATAATATACCTACACACATGTAGGATGTTGAAATTTAAGAGTTATGCACTGTTAATGATTTTGTTCAGTTTGATGGTCTAGTACAGAGATGAGTGTTTCATCTAAGGACAACTTTAAAATGAATTGCAAAAATCAATTAAAAGGGATGTATTATATTTTCTTAGCGTTATCAAAAAAAGAATACTCTTAAAGTTCTCATCATGATGTAAAAATTACTTATAGCATGTTAATATTTTTTACAGACAATTGGAGATCCAAAACAACCAGAAGAAAAACCAGCTTCCAAAAAAGCTATTAAGCAGAATTCTACTTTCCCATGCTTTGAACCAGATTGCCTTTTAGTATTCAAGAAAGAAGACCAATTAATAACACACATTTCCATTGGTAAACATGTATTTGACAATGAAAAAATTGATAATATTTCCGATACATGTAAAAGGCTATGGTATTCTAAATGTCAGGATATATTAGATTTTTAAATAAACCTTTGATGTCTACTGTTGGGTCAGAACAAATGCAAGTTCAAACTAATAACAATTACAGTCAGGCTCCTGGTTATGCATTGAAAAAGAGGAAAAAGGCAGTCAGATTTTCACCCAAAGTGAAGGAGTATTTGATTGTGTTATTCAATGTTGGGGAAGAGTCGGGGAAAAAACCTAGTCCATATACAGTTTCCAAACAAATGAGAAATGAGACAGATTTGCAAGGAGATAGAATATTCTCACCATCTGAGTGGCTTTCCCATCAGCAAATTAGAAGTTTCTTTGGAAACCTGTGCATGAAAAAAACAGACAGTGGACAAATCTAAAGATAAATCTGTCAAGCTTGTCAAAATTGAAGATAACCAAGAAGATGATGAAGACCTTCAAAATGTTCTTAGCAGTTTAGAGGCAAATGAACACAATACTATTTTGTCTGAAATTGTTTCTGTATTGACTGTTTAGGTTATTGATCATACATGTACCTTTGAAATTGTTTTCATCATCATTGACCTGTTAATTGAGAATTATTTTAACAATTGATATGAGATATATTACATTGAAATTTAAGTAAACTCTTAGACTGTTCGAAAAAAAAACATTTTTGGAAGAGTTATGGAACTTTGGCCATACTATATTAATTATAAAACAACCATGACACCTTGATTCTTATCAATTATGACAATAGTAATGAATACCTCTAAATATCATATATTTATCCATCCAAAGATAAACATAAGATACTAGATTGTACATCAATTTAAAAAGTTGTTTTAAATAAGTGACTACAGTTTGATACATTAATCTTTTCTAGTTTTGTATTATGATATAAGGTTCAAAGAAAAAAAAGAGTTTAAAACTTCCAAAAATATAATGACAAGTCTTCATAACATACTGATAATTTTATTGTAAAATGAACATTATTAATTGATACTGATTAATTTAATGTTTTACTCTCTTGTGTAACTTTATCACCCTTTATATAAATTTGACGATTTTTTTACACCTGTTTTTTCACCTCGTCCATTGATCAATGCAGATGATCCATCACAACTTTGGATCTAAATGTTCAGCATGTCAGACATTTATCAGACTATCTGCAAGTGTGTACTGTACTCACACAAATAATTGATTTTGTAATTGTAATTTTATCAACAGCAATAAAATGTGTTGCAAACGTCATTTTTTTTTACCATTCAGATACACACTTTATGTCCGCAAAACTTTGATTTTTTTAATATGTTAAATTTAAAAAAGAATTTTTTTGGTCAATATTTTATAAAGCTGACTTCAATTTAATCATATAACACTTTGTTAAGACTTAATAACCTTTCAGAGTCTGTCAGAAAGGCAAAAAAAAATATTACCTTGGCCAGTTCAAGCCTCCCCTTATGTTTAGCTAAGCTTCTCATTATTTTTCCATTAACTAAATCTTTTTAACTTAAAAGTACCTTCTTTTAAACATGTTTGAGTTTGGAATCTGTTTAATTCAGCTCTTAATTTAAAATGCATTATTTTTTAGGTATATCAGAATTTTCACTATGTATTGTCAAAATGCCTAAAAAAAGGGGGGGGGGGGCTTTTGCTGATATCATAATTTCTCTAAAATTAATTTGCAACAAAATTCCATTCATTACAGTTTAAATCTTTGGAAATGGAATGCTTATGAAAAAAAAATAGATCATTTAAAGCGTTTTTTGGGACACAGTGCCTGTTTTTGTGTTTTTAGCTAAAAAAAAGTCATATTTGTAAACAATTATGCATTTTCCTCGCCTGTCTTTTTTCTTTCTACTATTATGTTTTATGAAATTGTGCTATTTATACTTCATAAACATGCTTTGGGTGTTATAAATGTATTTAAACTTCCAGAAGTGTTATTGTATTTTTTTTAATTAAAGAAATCAATGAAATAGGTGCATTTGATGAAGTGGATCTGTTAATGAGCTTGGTAAAATCCATTGTCCATCCCGTTACCATGGTAACCATTGACCTAGGGACATCAAACTATCATGACTTTCATATGAGGTCAACTTGATCATTTAAGCAAAGTTTCATCAAAATCTAACAACCTTGCATGGATAGCCATCTGCATGGTTTTCTCATAGACAGCCATTTAAGTCCATCTTGTTATTGTACTTACAACTTGTTTATGGGTGAACAATTGGTTTAGTTTCATGGTCCACCCATATGTGGTAATTGAGGTAGGACCAATTTCAAAAAGTGCTGAATGAATAAGATTACAAGGGGAATGGGCCCTACCTCAAATTATAAAAGGCAATGATTTATTTATTTTATTTTATTTTTATTCGCGAAACCGTAATGTGTATTGTCTCGCATACTTTGATTTTTTTCTCCTCATTCGCAGAACAAACGGCAGACAGGTCATATAAGACAAGCAGCAGACGGGGGACATTTCCACTTGTAGATTTTTAGTGATTTAATTTTTTTTTATGAATAGCCTTCTTAACACCTGCAAGGTGCGTTGTTTCTATAAAATAAAAAAATAAAATATTCAGCTATAAAAGGAGGGTTGTTTTTGCAGGATTATTAGGTGTTAGATGTTGTTTGTGTTAATGTCAATTTAACGAGTCAAGTCATTTCCATATTATTTTTACAGTCCTCTTTTAGTGCCCTAACACCACTATTCTAGCTTCGGCAAGGATTGAAATCTCATACACATGTTTAAACCCGCGATCAATTTGATATGTGCCTGTCCATGCAAATAAATTTCATGTAAAGTTATCATTACAAATGAATAAACATTATTTGA
>CM034356.1:87509590-87765424 GCA_019925275.1 Mytilus edulis | reverse complement strand
TTGTAAACACTAAACATGTGGCGACTGTACAATATTAAAGATTTCTAGCTTGTAAAACCATTAAACATGTGGCGGACTGTACAATATTAGAGTTTTCTAGCTTGTAAACCACTAAACATGTGGCGGACTGTACAATATTAAGAGTTTCTAGCTTGTAAACACTAAACATGTGGCAGGACTGTACAATATTAAGATTTCTAGCTTGTAAACCATTAAACATGTGGCGGACTGTACAATATTAGATTTTCTAGCTTGTAAACCATTAGAAACATTAAACATGTGGCGGACTGTACAATATTAAAAGTTTCTTGCTTGTAAACACCTAAACATGTGGCGGACTGTACAATATTAAGAGTTTCTTGCTTGTAAACCATTAAACATGTGGCGGACTGTACAATATTAAAAGTTTCTTGCTTGTAAACACCTAAACATGTGGCGGACTGTACAATATTAAGATTTTCTTGCTTGTAAACACCTAAACATGTGGCGGACTGTACAATATTAAGAGTTTCTAGCTTGTAAACCATTAAACAAGTGGAGGACTGTACAATATTTATAATTTTTATCTTGTAAACCATTAAACATGTGTAGGAGTGTACAATATTGAGAGCTTATAGATTGTGAAACATTAAACATGTGGCGGACTGTACAATATTAAGAGTTTCTTGCTTGTAAACACCTAAACATGTGGCGGACTGTACAGTATTTAGAGTTTCTAGCTTTTAAACCACCAAACATGTGGCGGACTGTACAATATTAAGAGTTTCTAGCTTGTCAACCATTTAACATGTGGCGGACTGTACAATATTGAGAGCTTATAGATTGTGAAACATTAAACATGTGGCGGACTTTACAATGTTAAGAGTTTCTAGCTTGTAAACCACTAAATATGTGGAGTACTGTTCACTATATATAGTTTCTAGCTTGTAAACAACTAAATATGTGGCGGACTGTACAGTATTTAGAGTTTCTAGCTTTTAAACCACTAAACATGTGTAGGAGTGTACAAAATTAAGCGTTTCTAGCTTGTTAACCATTAAACATGTGGCGGACTGTACAATATTAAGAGTTTCTAGCTTGAAAATCATTAAACATGTTGCGTACTGTACAATATTAAGAGTTTCTAGCTTGAAAATCATTAAACATGTTGCGTACTGTACAATATTAAGAGTTTCGAGCTTATATGCCACTAAACATGTGGCGGACTGTACAATATTAAGAGTTTCTAGCTTGTTAACCATTAAACATGTGGCGGACTGTACAATATTAAGAGTTTCTTGCTTGTAAACACCTAAACATGTGGCGGACTGTACAGTATTTAGAGTTTTTAGCTTTTAAACCACTAAACATGTGTAGGAGTGTACAATATTAAGAGTTTCTAGCTTGTTAACCATTAAACATGTGGCGGACTGTACAATATTAAGAGTTTCTTGCTTGTAAACACCTAAACATGTGGCGGACTGTACAGTATTTAGAGTTTCTAGCTTTTAAACCACTAAACATGTGGCGGACTGTACAATATTAAGAGTTTCTAGCTTGTCAACCATTTAACATGTGGCGGACTGTACAATATTGAGAGTTTATAGATTGTGAAACATTAAACATCTGGCGGACTTTACAATGTTAAGAGTTTCTAGATTGTAAAACATTAAACATGTGGCGGACTGTACAATATTAAGATTTTCTAGCTTGTAAACCATTAAACATGTGGCGGACTGTACAATATTAAGAGTTCCTAGATTGTACACCACTAAACATGTGGCGGATTGTACAATATAAAGAGTTTCTAGCTTGTAAACCATTAAACATGTGGCGGACTTTACAATATTTAGAGTTTCTAGCTTGTAAACCATTAAACATGTGGCGGACTGTACAATATTAAGATTTTCTAGCTTTTAAACCATTAAACATGAGGCGGACTGTACAATATTAAGAGTTTCTAGCTTGTAAACCATTAAACATGTGGAGGACTGTACAATATTAAGAGTTTCTAGCTTGTAAACCATTAAACATGAGGCGGACTGTACAATATTAAGAGTTCCTAGATTGTACACCACTAAACATGTGGCGAACTGTACAATATTAAGAGTTTCTAGGTTGTAAACTATTAAACATGTGGCATAGTATGAATATGCAAGCAAAACTTGAACCAGAATAAGCACAAGTAACTCAACGCTTACATATAAGAATGAGCATGAGGCTAATATAGCCATTTTTTGTACCAAACTGCCATTTCTGTGTGACATTTTAACGTTATCTCTACACTTCCCTTTAAGTATTGTTCATGTGTTGGATACAATGAAACATTATCAGTGAAAAATGTATACACATTCAACGAACTAACTGTCTGACACGAATCGGGAATAGTTTGAATGAATTGAGAATTTCTCATTTTTCTCTAGTGCGTCACACCTATATTTATACTGTTGAGCTTTTTATATCTATATTGTCTTACACTTTTGGCCTTTTAAGTATTTCGATACCGTATTTACATGAACTAAAGTATGTTTGAATTAAGACGTAATTTCAAAAGTGCCATGGGTGGTTCATAACACTACAGGGAGATAACTCTGTAAAAGTCAGTTGAACGGTTTAATCATGTTCTATTGTAAAGCAAATATTAATAATAAAATTAGTATCAATGATCAAAACTAGTTATTGTCAAACTGCTTATATCCAATGATTTTTTTTTCAACATATCGTGGTTCAAGTTTTTTGAAATTTTTATATTTTTGTCAAAGGATTTTAGTCTAGGTGTTTGATACCATCTTAAAAAAAATTCGTCACATACTTATCCTTTAACAAATACAAGATTGATGCTGATATAACGCGAACCTGATATATTAAATATATTGTAATAAAGAAAGTCCACATGCAGATAGAGCACGAAAAATACCCATTCATAAATATTTCTTTCAATTTTCATTTCATTTTTTATGTGATATCCTTTATTTCAAATTCACTGTGGCATAGTTACATGCGATAAGGTTTCATGGCATTCATATACTAGTATCCAAAAGTTGAATGAAGATATCATCAGAGTTCATTTCACGTGAACGATTGAATTTAAGGCTGTGGTAACCCAATGATGAAATACTTTATAAGTAGGTCATTATGTAATGACAACTGTCAGTGAGCGAGTATATAAAGACTTGTTTATCAGGCAAAGTATAAATTAACTCTTAACAAGAACACTCCAAGGTGAGTATAGGTATGAAATGTATACCTCCATGACGGATAAGTAAATATACATATCCGTTTCTAATGTGTATCGTGCATGCATCGGATTTATCCGAATCTGAACTAACTTTATGATTTTTTTTAATTTTTGTCCACCAATTGCTTTAGGAATGTTTTTGTTTTGGGTCTGTACATTTGAGTAATATCGAAAGTATGTTCCACAAGAATTTTGATATCATTATATGTATTGTTCAATCATAAATTTAAAAACTAGGATGCAATGCAAGTAGGATGAAAGGGAATCGTAGAATCAAACCAAAGTACGATTATATTATAATCTGTCCAATCTCGAATGTTTTTGTGTGAGGGCATGTTTAGTATTTCAAGAAATAATGGGTTATATAGGCTGGCTCCTATATAATATAGAAATGTGTACTAGTTCAGTGAAAATGAACGTCATAATAAACTCCAAAACATATAAATCAGCTAAAATTATAAAAGCATACAAGACTTAACAAAGGCCAGAGGTTCGTTCCTGACTTATTACCGGCGCAAAATATACGGCGGGATCAAACATGTGTTGTGAGATCTTAACCCTCCCCCTATACCTCGAGCCAATGTAGAATAAAGAAACACACAGCCGCCATACGTATAGTAAAACTCAGTTTCAAAGAAGTCCGAGTCCGATGTCTGAATAAGTAACAAAAGAAACTTAGCAAATTGACAGTGATGCATTAAATAACAAAGGACTATTAGCAGTTACTGACATGTCTTCCTTGGGTATAGTACCCTGGGGACAAGCACGGTGTCGGTCTTGTACTAAGTAGGGTACTGATTGATAATTTAGTCTTAGATGCATGATTTTTTAAGTTTTGTTTGTTTTGCTTTACTGAGTGTCCTTTTGTTATTGGGATGGACAAGTACCCGTCCATGTCCACTCAAGTTCTGTTTTTGTTATATGTATTTCTATTTTTATCCATCTGATGAAGTAAACCTTTTCAACTGTTATTTATAGTTTGTTCGTATTCTGTACTGTTACACCACTGCCCGTGGTTAGGGGAGAGTTGGTGCCTTCAAACTAGTTAAACCCCGCCACATTCTGTATGTCATGTGCCTGTCCAAAGTCAGGAGCCTGTAATTCAGTGGTTGTCGTATGTTTTTGTGTTGTACATATTTGTTTTTCGTTCATTTTTTGTACATACAATAGGCTGTTAGTTTTCTTGTTTCAATTGTTTTACATTTGTTATTTCGGGGCCTTTTATATCTGACTATTCGGTGTGACTCGTGATGTCATGAAACATGTTTAAATATGTTTAGCTACCATGGCAAATACCACTAAAATAAGACTTTAAAAAGGAGAGAAGGCAATGTAAAACATAAGAGGAAGAAAAACAGAAACAATCAAGACCAAATGAAAAGTTGCGTAAAGATAAACCACAATACCCTGCACAGGACAATAAAAGTTGATCTAAGATGCTGAGGAAAAGTCGACACTTCACTGATTTCAGCTTCCGAATTGTGAACTGTTCATTTCTATGTAGCAACATTCCACCAGTGCCTTCAAACGGAGTGCATATCTCCCAGTTGATACGATATTCCAGGGCTTGTATTTCCTATTATGATTACCTTGATAGAGAGTTGTTGCTAACAAGGAAGCTATTAAACCCATGAGTTCCATGCAAATTGTAAAGTTGAAGACATCCTTTGTAAGTTTACGGACGCCATCACGATTTGATTGACCGTTATAGTATATGAGTTTAACAGATGATAACGAATATGTTACTTATGTTGTAACTACAATCCCGTACTATTTTCCAAGATTTGACCTACCGAATTAGACATCATACCGGGTTTGTAATGACATCATCAACACGACGGGTGCCACACTTGGAACAGGATATGCATTCCCTTCAGGAGCAGCTGAGATCAATCCCATGTTTTTGGACGGGTTCGTGTTTGTTTTTGTTTTGCCAAGTCTTAAGTTTTCTATGTTGTGTTGTGTGTACTACTGTTTGTATATTGGTGTTTCTTTTTAGCCATGGTGTTTAGATATAGGAAGATGTGGTACGAGTGTCAATGAGGCAACTCTCCATCCAAGTCACAATTTATAAAAGTAAACCATTATAGGTCAAGGTTGTCTGTTTGTGTTTGAATGTTCTTCTGGTATCTTTCGCCCCCTTTCACAAGTGTCACCATCGCGTTGCCTATGTCAAACAAAAAAGGTGTGATAAGCTCTTTCTAATATATCACAATCGATGAAAAGAGGACATAAGTATATGGATACAACAAATAAATAAACTCAACATAGATACCAATATATCAATTGTGTACGGCAGATGAGTATTTCATCTACAAAAAACTCATTGGTGACGCTCGAATAAAAAAATTAAAAGGCCTAATAAAATACAAAGTTACGGAAGCGTATTAGGGACATAGTAAAAATAAAATTGGCAGTATTGTTTTTTCAAAGACGATATTTTGACATTTCAAATCTCAAAATTTTGACTTAAATTTGAAATTTCGACTTTTTGAAAAGACGAAATTTTGACTTTTTTGATACTCGAAATTTCGACTTCATAAAAAGTCGAAATTTCTACTTTAAACTTAAAATTTTGACTTTTTTAAAACTCGAAATTTTGACTTTTTTTAAACTCGAAATTTCGACTTTGAAGTCAAAATTTCATCTTTTAAAATCTCGAAATTTTATTCTAAAGTTAAAATTTTGACTTTTGAAATCTCGAAGCTTTGATATTAGTATTCAAACACAGTTATTATAATTTTAGAATGAGTAGACATGGAGGCAAATGATTAAAGCGTCATCCACACATTTTGGCAATTTATATTCAGAAATTGGTTTTGTTCTTAAATAAAGATATGGATTAGCATTTAATATTGAAGAGTTTCATACATGTTGACAGAATAAAAATGTTTTACCATGTTCCATGTTTTAGTTTACACAACACTGTCATAGGATCGTCAGATCTGAGGACATTAAGCATCACAGTTTCAAAGGCCTGTTTGTGTTCCCAATAAAAAGTCACTGACTTAGCCTTGTTTAAACAATGGTAAATCAAGTAGCCAAAAATGCCATGCATATTCAGGACGACCAATGAGCTGCTCAGTTTTCTAGTTTTGGAATTTTGAAATGTTGTTTCTTTTTTCTGGAACATTCTCTACACGTTGGAATTCTTATAACACAACTATTAACACTTGTCTTTATATATTAGACTATTGAATAAAAGTGTGTCGTAATATAGGTGTGTCGGAATAACGGGGTTGTCTTGATACACATGTCTGAAGTCCAGACTTGAAATATGTATTTGAACGTGAAACATATTTTATTTATTCTTCGGCAAGAACAAGATTTTCTATCTAAAATCACCTCTTTAAAATGGTTTAGTTTATTAAAATATGCTTATCAAGTTTGTGATGTATATGGCTCTCCGCTTGCTGATATAAATGACTGTGAATGTGGTAATCGCAAACGTATAAATACTGACGGAAATTTTGAGTTTTTAGAAAGTCAAAATTTCAAGATAAGAATAGTTAAAATTTCGATTTAAAGTCGAAATTTTAAGATTTGAAATGTCAAAATTTCGACCTTTGAAAAAAAGTTCACTGCCAATTTTATTTTTTCTGTGTCCCTAATACGCTTCCGTACAAAGTTGAAAAGCACCAAAGAGCCAAATTCAGAAACACATTGCTGGTTATCTGCGACACAGGTATTCCAAAAAAAATCAATCAAATCATGATAACTTCAACTTTACCATTAGAAACCCTTGATTCGACAGCTTCCTTGTCAGCTGCGTGCATCTTAGAAACATTTAACATGAAATAGCATATCAACTGGGGCGTGTATTGTATATATGCCGGGGGCTGCAGGAATGTTGCTTCACAGAAATGGAAAGTTTACTATGGGACAATTGAAATAGTCTGTTTTTTTTAAATTCTCAACCGACTAATTTTCCAGTTCTAGATGCAAGTCAAGATATCTTCATCAGTTGGATCCTTTTTTCAAGTTCGATGGGACTTTACAAACAACAATGTAATGACAAATATATTCTGTTTAATAACTTTATAACATAGCACTTATACTAAATCCTGATAATTAAGATGAAGTGGAATGAAACATCATCATAAGACTTCTGGTGAATTATACGATAAGCGTACGCGTACAATTATATAATAAAAACTTGTTGCATTGCAGATAAAGTTATGTCATTGATAAGCTCTTGCTCTTTACGATCTGAGAAATATATGATCATGTGGTATACATAAGTGTGACAGGTGCGTCGACAGGTTAATCAGCTTCTCTGTTACTGTACATGTAGAAGCACGTGTCATAGAAGTCCAAAATCATATCCAATCAGTACTAGTGGGTATAGAAGGACCATATCGTAGATGTGGACTGTATGACAGAATGTCAGTTGAGAAAATAAGGCAATGTATATAACAGTCTTTTTTTTCTTCTAAAACCCTTGCTGAAATAGTTGAGGTTATGAGTACCTCTCTATATAATTGAATTTGATGCGACTGTCATTCAAGTGAGAGGCTTAGCTTGCTTTAAAACCAGGTTTAATCCACCATTTTCTACACAAGAAAATGCTTGTTCCAAGTCTGGAATATGACAGTTGTTATCCATTTGATTTGTTTGAGCTTTTGATTTTGCCGTTTGATTTTGGACTTTTCGTTTTGAACTTTCCTCAGAGTTCAGTACTTTTGTGATTTTACTTTTTTCTGATAGCGAAATCGTCATTTTGAGAAAACGCTCTGACAATATCATCAGTGTTTGTACGGACAAATGGTATGTTACTACTCAGCAGTTGAAAGTTTGCGATAGTGAAAACTGAAATCGTTGCATTTATCTTAGATCCTATATATAGTTTTGGAATCTTTTTTTAATTTTTAAAAATTGGCGTCAGAAAGACTATTTAAATAAAAAGATATAAACCTCGAGAAATAAACACTTTTTAAACTTCGTTTGTCCAAAACGCTCTTCTGCACGCAGGTGCGGGGAACAACAATCTTCTACCACCCAGAAAAAAAGTATTCAACTGTTAAATGTTTGTCACCATATATAATTGGTTAATGATGACTTGAATAAGATTTGTATATAGACAAGACAAAAGATTTCTGGTCTTGAAAATTATACTTTTCATCGTATTTGTACTTACATGAGCAACACAACGGGTGTCACATGCAGAGCAGGATCTACTTACCGTTTCGGAGCATCTGCATGTGATCGACTCCAGATTTTTATGTCCCACCTACGATAGTAGAGGGGCATTATGTTTTCTGGTCTGTGCGTCCGTTCGTTCGTTCGTCCGTTCGTCCGTCCGTCTGTCCCGCTTCAGGTTAAAGTTTTTGGTCAAGGTAGTTTTTGATGAAGTTGAAGTCCAATCAACTTCAAACTTAGTACACATGTTCCCTATGATATGATCTTTCTAATTTTAATGCCAAATTAGAGTTTTTATCCCAATGTCACGGTCCACTGATCATAGAAAATGAAAGTGCGAGTGGGGCGTTCGTGTACTGAGGACACATTCTTGTTTTTATAAGGTTTGAGTTGCTGTTTTTACAAGTTCATGTTTTTCTGTCTGTTAATGACGTGTTTACACTAAATCCATGGGATGTTAAAATGTGTACTAATTAATATTTGCGTCTTGGGCACCTGCATTGTTTACTAGTTGGCTTTGAACTAGCTGTCAGTTACTGTAAATAATCTTAGATGTGTACTTAATTTTATTTTGTTTTAGTGTTGGATAAATACCCTGCCACGTCCCTGCCACGTCCTGTCTGGTTTTTTTTTGTTTAATGGTTTTTTTAATATTTTTTGCTAATTGTCATAGACTTGTGAGTTTGAATATCTCATTTGGATCTTTTGCCTCTCTGTTGAACAGGCAGTTTATTTCGTCCATACAACAGCTCTATCTGACTTGATATTGACTTGATACAACAAATGGAATTTTTAACGACCTTGACTGGCTATACAGCTCTTGCACGGTCGGGTATCGCCGAACATGTTCCAGTCCTGAATATACACGAAATATTTACCAATGAACGTTTACCAAACAACAATTAATCAAATATCGTTTTACATTTTATTGCATGGGCCAGGTTAACTTTTTCACAGGTTCATTTCACGGTGTAGAATGGTAACGGACCTTTTCGAGGTTTTACAGTGTTTCCGCTAATCGGGTTCTAGCACCCGACTTGTCGCTTTTTGAATCAAGACAGAATCTTCTTACAATATACACTGCATTTGTCGAATACATACACCAGAAACCATTAACAGTCATAATTCGTCTTATTAAAGACTTTTTTTGTAATGTTTAATTTATCAACATGAGGAGCTTTAAAAGTCCTTTCTGAAGCCTTGTTTTGAAGGATGAAAGTCTTCATGCAACTTAAATATATAGCATACATATCAGAGTTGTTTGATCCTTGTAAAAAATATTATCCTTGTTGACCTCGGCAATATTAAACAAGATGGGCATTCTGTAGTGATCGATGGAATGGAATATATGACAAAACTGGAATGTAAAGTATGACGAGATTGTTACATATTGGTTTGATCTTATACCTTGCTGATAAATGTGCTATTTCAGAGTCAAAATTCTTTAGAATATTCAAACGTTAGATTGCCTGTAGGTTAATAACTGCTATATCATGTAAAGTCACAGAGTAAAATGTCAAAATGACTGCGGGTATGATTGTGAAGTTTGTAGAACACCCAGAGAGCTGGACGAATATGATTGTTCTGCACGACCCTACATTAATCTAAAACCCTTTATTATCTGGTCGATGAAAATATTATTTTATCTATACTTTAACGATTCAACAAACAACAATACATACATTCAATACAACACTATAGGATTAGGCCTTTTAAAAAGATATGTAATTTAAAACTGATCTATGGGGCTAAGCGTTTGATACCACTTGCGTGAAGCTTTGTGGACCGTGTAAAGTCTCGTGGTGTTAGGTTTTGTTAGGAACCAATATTTATGTGCATTTACATCTCACAGAATGTATTTGTACAAATAGGTATTATAAAGAGGTCGTGCACCATGAATGATTGTGGTTTTATATAAAGCAGTTTACTATCATACTATTTAACAAGCAGATCGAGAACAGTGCAGATTTTCTATGTTATTTTGGGGTTATGCATTTCTTGAATAACTTTCTATATTACACTTTTATTCAACTAGAACAATGCATCATTGTTCCATCAATAGCAACAAATATCATCGCATTTTTTCAGGCTGAAACCTGAGCATGCTGGCTGAAAGTGCGTGGAAAATTAAACCAGATTGCAACAATTTAGTGTTTCATTCAATAGTAAACATAGTTTGTGTATGTTTTATTTAAGAATAGCTGTAATATTACGCTAATTTGTATACACCACTTGGTATTTAGAAGTTGAATAAAAAAAATCTACGGTTCAAACTCAATCTGTAAAATTTGACCTTAGGTGTATCTAGCTATTCTTTAAAGGTCCCTTTTGTTCATTCAGCTCCTGAGTATTTTAAAGCATTTGTGTATCTTAATTGGCGCTTTCGTGGATTGGGTTTTGAGCGTTACTGCTGAAGATATATCAAGAAAAGCGCTTCGGACGCGACTTTATAAAGATTTATTTTCATTACCAAGACATTTCTGTCTATTGAACAAGATCCGCTATTGAATTATTTGAAAGAGGGGCGAAAGATACCAGAGAGACAGTCAAACCCATAGATCGAAAATGAACTGAACTGGATATGCACACGATATTTCGTAAATGGCGTGTAGACCAGCATGTAGACATATGTATTCATAATTGGCCTGGACAGGTGTCGCTTTATAATTTGCAGACAATTTTTTAAAGCATTTAGACATTAAACATAGGTTTTTAATTTTATTTAGGGGCCAACTGATGCCCATCTTCGCGTGCTGGATTTTCTCGCTGCGTTGAAGACACATTGGTGGTCTTTTGTTGTTATCTGATCTTTGGTTGGGTTGTTGTCTCTGTGACATATTACCCATTTCCATTCTCAATATTATCATGTAGATGGGTTTTTGTTTTTGTTTAAGTACTTCAATTTTCGTAAACCATCTTCTTTTCTTATTTTAATGACATCGGGTTTTTTCCCACCATAAGCATACATGAAAAGCATTCGTTATATTTTCTTTTTACAGAACCAAACCAACGTTTAATATATATTTTCAAGATTATCTGTACTTAAACTGGTGCTGACATTTTGAATTATCAGAGCTGCACTTCCTTTTTTTCATTAAAAATAAGAATCCGTTCCTTTTGATAGTAAGCTCCTAAGAAGTTAGAATAAAACTACTCGGAGTTAAGATTTGGACGATTTTTTTCTACTTTTCCTACGATACATACTACAATTGGTGGATATCTGAACTTAAGTGATTTTAACCATATCAGCCCTGAATTCGTTATATGGGAACCTGCTTCTGTTGCAATCGTGGGAAATTGATTCCTAATTCCCTGTCGTTACTTTTAAAGCAACAGACGCCCACTTCAGTTTCGAGTGGTCAATTACCATAAAACGTTTGTAGTTTTATTTATCATAAGAAATGAAAACAACTCAATTGATCGTTGTATTGAGGAAAAAAGTATTTTTGTCATTTTCATATTTTAATAACATGACACTAATTATACCCGTTCACTTATAATTTTATATAATAGATTACTGTTTAAACTTTCAAATAATGTACAATTAAACAATATTGATATATCGGGAATAAATGGATGAAATAATGTGTAACTTTCAACGTTTTCAATTTCAATGTTGATCGACATTGTGCACCAGATGCATTCATCCGATCAACTATATGATACAGAAAAATCTGACATACTAGCCCCGTGTTCGTATTTTCCGAATGCATACCCAATTTTAATAGAGGAAACGACCTATGGGTCAGACTTCTTTAACATACAAAGTTTCCATTTGTTTGTCAATATAATTGTGTTGTGTTTCACATTTAAATAAATCGTTTAAGATAAAACAATTGCTTCAAACATTTATTTTGCTTTAACAAATATTCTAATGAATTTGACAAAGGAAGATAGCAAAAATGTGTTTCCCTGAAGTACAGAAAAGAGTGCTGTAATTTTCTAGTTCATTTCCTTATAGTTAAATTTTGTTCATTCAATCACTTCGGGATCGAATGAATAGATTTAAGGCATCGTTTGCCTTGTAGCTTTTTGTACAAGAAAAGGAATGTGTAAAAGACGATGTTTTGGGTGGAAACCATTTTACGCATTGCTTTACTACTTATGCATTCTTTTTCTTTACTTGTCACTTCATAATTTGATCCAACGTGTCTAGTGTTACCTTTCTTTCTCTGGATCCATTTTATATAGAAGTTTTGACGCGTTAAAAAGTGTTTCTTGTTAAACTAAGAAATCATTATATAGGTAGTGTTGTCTTTAGTACATATGATAGTACATCTTGTTGATTTTTTACAGTTTTTTTCCCATTTTCTGTCATGTCATTTTGCATGCTAATTTTTTTAGGAGGGATGAAGACTCAAAATATAGAGTGCATGCGTCTGTTCCAAACCAGAAACCAGTTGTCAGTTTTAAAATATCTTCCGTTTTTATTTTACTGTCACAGTTTCTTTTGATTTGTATGTCAATTCTGTAACATGTACAAAGATTTTTCCGAAGCTCTCCTTACGGAATGGCCGATTCTCTATTGTTGTGATGTTGCGGTGAAATTAAGCTATGTGTAAAGGTATTCGGTATCACGTCTTTTGGAAAGAGATGCTTCATTGGTAATTATGCCAGATCTTATTTACAATTGTTCACCACAATACATGGTTGAAATACTTCTAAATGTAATATAGAATTTAAATAAGTGATGCTTATTCTTATATTTCTATTGAAGTAAATTTTACTCCACTTTAAGATGCAAAAGCAGAAAACATCTGGAGCTGTGGTTTTTGTGGATAATAGATAGAAATATTTGTGGTTTTCTTCAATCAACCTCAAAGTAATAAAAATTAAAACGGGTTGTGACAAATGAAATGATTTGGAGATTAGAGTCAATGTGGGGGATTTACCGCTTAGGTAGCACTATATATTGCTGATCATACTGACTTCATTTGTCATAATAATAAAACTTTTTATCATATATCTTAAATGCACTTGTAGATATATACACGATATTAAATCTGTCCTATTGAACCAAGGATTAATACTTCGATAGTCTATATTACTAGTACTTGACACTCTTTAAAAATTTTAAGCTTGGGGTAAATGGTATTTGAAATAAAACTTTGCTTTTATCAGTCTTTCCATTCTTTGTTTTGTTGGATTAGTTTGCATTTGCAGTTTTCGATAGAATATATAAGTCCATATCAATAAGTTTAAATAGACTAGAATTAAATGTGTATAACATCATGACCATCTTAGTCATTCTATCACCACCTTGATACATCACAATGAACAATATATTTCAAACAACTTTCCTTTGAATTTGTTATTTATTTTATTTTTTACCATATAAATTACAATTATTGTGTAATGGCTAATTGAACAACAAATGAGACGATTCTGATGATGATAATAAAGAATGCAATGAATGAAAACTTCTATTACCTATACTCTACCATTACAAAAATTCCTATTGTTTATTTGTATAAATCATATATCGACCAAATTCTTTTCTTCTGTCAATATTGCCACCTAGTTCTATCGGATATGTTATTAAGAAGAGATCAAGCAAGCTTTCATTTTTCAATAAATACACAAATACTGTTTATAATTTATTGTTTAGTTTACACCTTTTATCAGGTAAATATCCGTACGGAACATGACAACATAGGCAGTAAGAGATGTTTTCTAACAGTAATGTTAATCCACATATTAACAAGCCGCCGTCTTACTGTCTATGTCAATCCAAATATTCTCTCTGTGTTCTAAAGTTTTAATCAATGAGCTGTCTTTGTAAAGTGTTAAACATGGCATTTTATCAAACTGAGACGTCCCATTTGTAGTATCACTCTCTCATTACATTTTCTTTGAACTTTTCCAATAGCCTTTAACGCGTAAGGTGTCGGTAATAAAAATTATCTTTTTACAAATTACGATGAAGTAATTCATTTATTGACAGTTCGACACGTGTATTGGCACCAGGGAAAAACGATTAAAGTTTAATAAAACAGTCAGATAACTAACTGTTCATATACCTATCCGCGTAGGCAATAGACTTTGTTATTTCATTATTACCTAATGACAAATAAAATTGTAAAGCCAATAGATTGTCAAAAAGAGGGGTCATGTGAATAAATTAAATTAATAAACCTTGAATCAAGCACCTTGCCACAGCAAAGGGTAATGACAGCTTCAAACAGATTAACCAATGATTTGGCTTTGTTTTTAAATGATATCAGTCGTCAAAATCAGTACAAATAATCTGATTTAGCACCATAATAGTTAATGTAAAGTAATAAAGACTTGACAAGAACAGATATTTTTTTCAATGATTCAGCATTTAAACACGCTTGAAAAACAATCGACAAGAATTAACAACGTGAACTGCACAAAACAAACAATTATCACAAGAAATTGTAAACAATCTCATTTATGGATATTGTATATAAGTTATTACCCGTTTCAATACTTCTGAATATACAGAAATGAACTAACATGAACAAGCACATTCCGTAATGATAGGATATTGTATTTCTATCCATTTACACTTTCTGTCTGTATTCCAGTCTTTGCAATGCCATCGTAACAATGTTAGTGGTTTAGAACTTTTTGTCTTGCATTGCATCCCTGGAGGAATAGAACAACTTCGGCCTTTATAACACGATCCTTCTTTTATCCACCTCGGCCAAAACCGGATGCCTAAATCCTTCCATTTGTACATAAGTGGACAATGTGTATAGTTCCATAAATATTTTTGCATTAACTTTTTAGTTCTTTTATCAACTCCTAATTTTTTAACAATGTCATCTCCAAATGTAATTTTGTGACCGAAGTCTTTAATAAATTCTGGTCGACGTCCTTTTGGTCGTCCTTTCCGGAATCGTATATTTAACATTCCATCTGGATGAAAAATATGTTCTAATGGTTTAACAACTTGCATAAAATTTCTGTCAAATTTTTTTCCTAACATTTTTCTATTTGCTTTATAGTCTAAATCCTGCGGACTAGGATCGAATGCTCGGTCCGGATTTTCGTGAAGTGGTGGAATGGGAAGTTCGTCTGATGGCGACGGTCGAGATCCTGTGTGAAAGTTGATGTCATTTATATTATCGTTGTCGGGTATGTGAGCATCTACTGCTCTTAGTCTGTCTAAATACTGCTTGTTTGAGGAAGCAGACTCCACTTTTATGATCATCCAGATAAGTACACAATAATAATTCACAAAAATAACCTGTAGTATACTGGTAAGATTCATCACTTGGTGTTAGATCTGAAATAAACATTATAATGGTCAAAACAGTGGTCTATATAGTGATTAGCAGAGACAAAAATGAATGCAACCGGTAGATCTAGAAAAAAACCCATTATAGTATAGTGGTCAATACAACAGAGAACAAACTTTATATGTTCAAGTGAAAGAGTTGTCGTACTTTTAGGGATCACTGGTCTTAATATTGCACAAGCCCTTGCAATAGTCAGTACTATAACACAGGATATTAAATTATCAAACGTTCATATGTATGTTCATTATAATTATAACTCCTGATTTCACAGCATTGATGACCAATCATTGTTTTTGATAAACTGAAGTAATACGTTTGAGATTTTTTATTCAAGTGATGCTTTTCAACCCTATTTTTTTATTTCACGTTACAAACATTTGGTTTCCAGAATATAACATCTAGATTATATAGTTGATTTTAATTGCGTTTTGGGGGTGGGGTGGTGGCATGATTAACATTAGAAAGTAGTTTCATGATATCTTGACAAAATCAAATATATGTAGCAGTGTTCTCGGCTTTTTGTAGACCTTCTTCATCTGGAAAGGAACTACACTATCCCTACATAATGATTATTTATTGAATTGTTTTTACAATTTTAATAGTATACTTGTGAATTTTATTGATACATACCTGCCTATTACTTTCAGTCAATAATCAAAAGTGACATTAAAATGAATACTGACAAGCAAATTACGTTGTAAAGATATACAACTAACTTATATTGATTAACAATGATTGTGATGTGTTACTGCTAAACAATTTATTGGCTTTAAGAGTTAGCAGAAAGTGCAAATGAAATTAGAAGTGATTAGTTTGATGAAACAGTAGCACGTCGCACTGCAGAGAACATTATTACAACTATTTACAAGACGTTTGACTTACAACGATGTTTATGTTTAAACAAATAAAGACACCTACAAAAACGTTGGAGCAAATTAACTGTAGTCATTATCATATAGCCAATCAATAAAATGTTTTAAATACATAAGACTTACCATTTGAAACGAATTATTTGTTGACATCGTTGGGTTTTTCTAATGAATGAAATCCATACCACACTAAATTATAAAATAGTATATTTTTTTACGTTAAAGGTATTCCTTTCGATATAGTAATACTATTGAAAATCACATGCTATCTATTTAAAGATAACATATTGTTTTGATGTAGAGCATACCTGTTCATTATATATATAGATAAAGAAAGTTTTTTCCTATACTTTTGTTGTAGATCCAAGTTAGCACGAACTATACATAAACGTTAGTAGAAGACCAGCGCCAAATGAACGTTGTTCGTCTAGACTGTACGTCGCTTATTTTTCTCTAACCGATGTTATTTCGTCAAAGGTGTAGAATTAAGGTATTTGTATATTTTCCATCCAATATAATAGAAGTTGCTGTATATATAAACAGATTTCATATAGACCTGTACCGGTTGTAATCACATCTATAATAGAGAGTTGTTATCTACTTTCTCATTTATATGCCAGGTAACACACGGACAACGGTCACTGAATACAAGTGGTGTCCTATGAAGATATATGGAGCCAAAATTTCAACAAAATAAAGTTGAAAGATCATGCAAATATATATTGGAATTATTAAGTATTAAGTTAAAATATGTCAAATGGTGAGTAGGCGGAGCTAATGAAATGGACCAATACAAGAACTTGTAAGTCTAATAATAAAAGATTGAGCTGAATGGCTCGGTAGGTACTCGATTAAAAACAAATGAAGCGCGTTAACGCGAAACGAATATCCGACTGTGTCGCCAAAGTAGGATGTATTTCTTGTTAACAAGATTAATTTGTTACAAATACGCCATGTCGGATTAGAAAAATGGAATCAAATAACCACGTGTATCAAACTAATTGGTATGCAATAAACTATATCTAAATTGCGCTTAGAAGGCGCCTATCCTGATCTGTGTACGTAGTGTACTATTTACTTTCATGCTATTCGACGGTGGGAAATGTATGTCCATTTACAAATAGTAATCTTTCGAATTTACAAATAAACACGAGAGACAAAGTTAATAATCTGATGTCTAGAGTTTGATGTATTTATTACATAGCTTAAATAAGTTGGGTATATACAAGTCTATATGTATAATACTTTCTTGGAGACGGAAATCTTTACTTTAAATTTCTCCGTACCAGGATAGTAGATATGGGACTGTAATTATCCCTTAATACGAGACTTAATACGAGACTTGTTTTATCGCTATGCATATCAGATTCAACCATTTCACCGCAAGTAATAAAGCAAACGTGCCATTTCCATTTATAAATTTAATTCATTGGATGTGCCTTTTCTTAAATTCGTGTGTCATTACCAGTAAACAAATCAGCTAAAATGCAAATTCTGAAACAAATCGTTTCATTTTCCCATTACTTCGGGTTTAAAGTAAAGTTTCAATTGTGTGATAACCTTTTTCTTTTCTTTTCCTACTGTTAAAGTTGGTTGGAAGATATGTTTTTTTTTATAGCAAAAATAAGGGTTGGGTCAGGGTTGCTTTACTAGATGCCCTTTTCAGTATTATAGTCGATAAGATATACATAAGATGAAATGGGGGAAAAAACAATGACACATCAAAGATGTTATAGACACACGGATTATTTTCGTCATTTTTATGCACCAGCCGTAGCATTAAGTTTAACCCTTGTCTGTACGTACGTACGTACGTCCCAAAATTGATATCCGTTATCTAAGTGTAGTTTGCCTCAACCATATGTTATGAAACGTATAAACAATGCTTATTAACACTAAACTCGGACCAAAGAGTCTCTCTTACAGTTCCCGAGTTATGTCCCTTTAAAATGTTGTGTGCAAGCGGGGCATCATCTATGTCCCTATAAGCACATTCTCCATTTATTTTATTTTTCATTTCAATGCAATTCTACTGAACATAATGCTTGTTTTTCCAATCATATAATGTAATGTTCCCTCTTTCGTAAGCTCTTTTCGAGGTGTGTTTGTCGCTGTTAATTTCTTTAATAAATGATAATTTCTTTGGTATAATTGATTTATTACGTCATTGTATAAAACATGTCTCTATATTGGAAGATTTTTGCATATTTCTTTTAAAAAGTCTTGTGATTTAGTTTACAATTGTTAAACGCGGTGTTATAGGTGCAACATTAAAAGCAGGTTTATTTTCACTAAAAGAGGACAGAATGACCCGACGTGGTGGCAGACTTTGAGTCCGATAAACGCGTCTTTAGTTGCAACGTTACAACCCCATTTTTCATTCAAACAGGACAGAATGACCCGACATACTGGCAGACTTTCAGTCCGATCAAAAGTAATAAAGATCGGTGATTACTAACTACATTACACCCTTCAGTTCGATTATTTTGTTTATTTATGTTCGGATATATACCAATCGGGCGTTTACATACCATAGATCTACTTATAACTGGCACCAGTTAATCATGTTAAATCATTGTTCTTACCTGTTTGTAAATTAACATGCAATTTATCACTAATTAATTTGTCAATTACTGTTTCGCATCATGCGTAATACAGTTGCAGTATTTTATTAACTCCTACAGGGGCGGTCACTATATCTTTTGATGCATAACTAAAAATTAAGCGAAAACACACACACACACACACACACGTAGTATACATAACGTTTTACTTGAAAGGTAAGACGATACCAGAGGGCAATCAAGTTGAAGAAAACAGACAACGTGACCAAAAAAAAAAACACCAAATAATTGGCAAATCATTCTACACAAACCACTAAAGATTGGGATTGTTGATAGTTAACGTCACTTTCAGCACTGTTGGTTATATCATGGCGGTAGGTTTTTATTGGTGCAGGAAGCAAGAGTGCCCGAAAAGATACTCCGACGCTCGACAGGAACACTGGCAATTCTAGTTAATACGATTGAGTCGAACGCATTTGTCAAGTGCGGGGTTTCAACTCCGACAACAGATAAACCACTTAGACCTAATAATATATCTTCGACGTCTGCAAACTTTTTGTATTGAAAGGAAAACTTAACATATAAGCATCAGAATATATGAATTTATTTCAGATGTCTAACTCGCAAATCTAAGTAGGAATACAAGCTATGTCATATCAAAAAAGTGGCATGCCCGAATAACAAAAAGATGTTGGGTACGTCACTAAGAACAACTTAATAAATAACTAAAAGACATCTAGAGGACACACTATTTTGGTCTTCAGAAAATGACAGTTGTCTATACAATATGTAAATTTAAAAGATGATGTGGTATGATTCGCCACAGATGAGACCAAATGACACAGGAATATAGACAACTAAGGGTCACCGTAAGTTGTAGTTGCCTTTTACAAAGAACAAAACCCATACAGTTATTCAGGTTGATAAGGCCTAATAATAATAACATGTAAACAGTTCAAACGAGAAAACTAAAGGCTGGATTTATGTACGAGTCAAGAAAAAAAAAAACGAAAAATATATAGCAACAAACAAAAACTATTGAATATCAGGAAACTAACTTAAGACAGGTATATACGTTATGAGGAAGGGTTAAACATGCTTGCGAATTAAGGCTTCCTTTGTGGAGAAATTTTGGGTAACTTTGATCGGAAATCAATGAAACACGACAGGAGCTGCATGGTCCCCCTTTTAAGTCAGTAGGCCCTTTTTTCAAACCACTGGGCACCTCAGCTTCCAGGACAGTACATGAACAGCACATCACAAGCTCAAAGTCATGATAAAAAAGTTTATTTACATTTTACATTATTTTTATTATTCAGAATGAACCAATTGACAAATTCCTGAAGAGTAATATGTTATTGTATTAATCGACCGCAAGTTTTATTCTTATTTAAAAATAAACCGTGTTTCTATTAATAGCTGTAATTTGTTATAAACATCTATCATCAAAATGATTGATTGTCTTTTAATTATAAATGCTGATTGTGAAGACGTTCAGGCCAAAGTAAATATACATGTTGACGTTATATGAGACATCTGGGCGCATTTGGTGTTCTCAAAGTAAAATGTATAATGAAGATCGGTAGTATTTTTACCGTACAGAGGTATGAACACTTTGACCACTGAATGTTTTCCCACAGAAGATTGATTAATTGAATGTCTTCTTAAAGTCCAGTCGCACATTTATACCGATTTTCACACGAGAAGTCAAAAGCAGCAAGTTAAAGAAACCTGCTGAAAATTTAAAAAAAAATGAATATTGTTTGTTTAATGTTGTTTTTTTCCCTTTTGCAAATGTGGAAATGTTAAGAAGTCAGCAAATTGCCAGTGAAAATCATTGATTGATTGATTTTACGTTATGAATATTTTAAATATATAACTTGTATTGAATTGAAATATGGTTATAACTTAAGTGTACTTCCAACTCATTATCGAGGTACTCAATTAAAAAACAGTTTAGAGCTATCCAAATCTTTCTTGATTTAATTAGGTGTTGAAAGTATGACAGATTTTTTCCAATCTATGTAGCAGTATTTGATGGTGTGTTCTGTTAAAAGATCGCATTTAATAAAACCTACACTGATTCTACACTATAGTTACGTATGAGTACTATTCAAAATATCAAACATCGGTAAATATATGCGGGTTGAAGATGGAAAGGCGGTACGCAATTAGGAGATACAACTTACGACTTGGTCTTAACTCTCATTTGCCAAAATTTCGCATTAGTAAATAGTGTTCTTAGAATTGAACAAGGGCGTCACACTAAAATCCCTGTAGAAGAAAGAATTTGTCCTTTGTGCCTATTAGAATAGAAGATGAATTTCATTTCAACTTTAAAATGTACAAAACTAAATATAATTAGAGACCAATTGTTTTCCAAAATTAGTGAAATAGTTCCATCTTTTTTAAATATGACTAATGAAGCAAGATTTAAATTTTTGTATACGTGTGGTGAGACTGATATAATTAGAATTATTGTTAAATTTATAAGCGACATGTACATTTCTAGAAAGTCTTTATTAAGTACTTAATAACTTTGAGGTACCACCTCCTCACATATATATATATATTATATATATACAATGTTTATGAATTTGGTATGATATATATGCTTGTATGTTTTGTATTGTCTTGGTAATTCAATTCCTTAACTTTTGGATTTCAAACCAATAAAATTACTTACTTACTTACTTACTTACTGTAACGATCGTCACATTGACTCAGAGACATACATACACATTTGTGTATATGTTCTGGACCATATGAGTATTTTGACCATACGCGTATGGTTATGACCGTATGGGTATATACTCATATGGTCCGACCATACGCGTGTATGGTCGGGGTATTGATAAGTTTACAGTAGAAGGAGAAGACTTAACTCTTTATAAGGTATGACCCTTCTAGTTGTCACGTCATTAAAAAGACGATATCAAAAGTCATTAAAATTTTATTATATTATAATGATAAAAAGATTAACTAAATAAAAAATAAGAAGTTTCACGCATTTGATTTTACTTACTAGTCACAACTATATTAAACACATTTTACACCGCTTGAATGGCAACATGTCGACCTTATTTTCCGAATTAAACCGTTATGGAACTATAAAGACCTCGTCATCACTGTTCGAAGCTGCTAAGAAGGTGAACGTTTCACTCGAAAGCAAAAAGAGTAACTACGAAGGATCGTGCATAACTAAGACGAGCTAATGTTGAAAAGTTATGGTACGGCGACTAGTACCGTGTGGAAATAAATTTCACACTACGCATAAATACAAGTAGCAATGAAAACTAACTATGACATTAATAGTTAATGTTTATGTAGCCTTGAATTATAAAGTTTATTGTATTATTGAAACGGTTGTAATGCGCATTTGAAAAAAAAAACCTATATATGGTCCAAATACTCATATGGTCCGGCCCGTTAATAACTAAACGAGTATATACTCGTATGGTCGGACATAACGTTACGGGTATGGTCCAAATACTCATATGGTCCGGAACATAATATATGTCTCTGATTGATCAAATGCGTCTAAAGCTTTCAAATGTTAAAATCTTCCGTGGAAAAGCAGTTTTGTCCTTTTTTAATTAAGATATCAAAATGCGTAATTTCGTGAATGAAAGAAACGGAAATTATCTGAAATCCTAAAAAAACAAGCTTGAATGAAGCTGATAAGCTGTGGGTTTCGGCAATCGAAAATGTTATGTTAGACATTATCTGGGGGGGGGGGGGGGGGGGGGGGGAATGGAATTTTCCGTATTCCTAAAGAACAAGCTTTATGAAGCTGCTAATCTGCGGACTTTGGAAACGAATTCAAAAACTTTTTAGATACAATTCTACTGATGAAATAAAAAGAAGTTCGCCCTACCTGCTGCATTATGCATACTCTTGTCATTTTGATCGACTGTGTTTTATGTTTTATATAGACATTATATTCAATAGGATTAACTATGGTTATTTAAGGTAATAGGTGTAAAATGATAACAATTGAATTGTCGGTATACAGGTAAGACATGAAAGATGTTTTCACATACTGATTGACATTCATTTGACGTCCCTGTCTTTAATCTAATTTTGTTATTGTAATTTAGATAATATTATTACCTCTATGTATTTACAATTAAATAAACTCTGGCGCTATATGATTTAATATCACTCAAACTAGGCGACACTAATTTGCCAATGAACTTCATTATTCACTATACTTTTACTGATGCATTGATTGTTGTTTGCCTAACGTCCAGTGGCCAATATTTCCTGCATCAACTCAACAAATCTAAAAAAAAATACAAAAGGAAAAGGATGACATGCAGCAGCATACTTTTTAATATTTTCGTGTGGTTATATTTTTATAAGCCGTGTTAGTGTTAACGAAATGTTCATGGTGTATGTATAAAAGCAAATTTTGAAGGCGTAGTCCACAACTAGCAAACTATTAGTTTCAGTGAAAAGAAACCTTAGTGTAAATGTCGTTTCAGAAATGGCATTGCATTAGACATTTTGGACAGTTTGTCTAAATTTTCAGGCGTTTATAAACCATTAGTAAACTAAAACCTGATATGAAATTAGATGAATATTTATTATAGCAAAATATTTTAAATAAGGCGCCTGTTATCTTAATTTTGTGTATAAATTTGTTGATATACAATATTGTAAAAGAACAAAGATTAAGTTCTCGGTGCTCATATATTAATGAGGAACATATTTTTGTCTTTTGCATTCAAAATAAATTATCTAAATTAGACTGGTGCGTGTACAGACACTATTGAAGAGGTAAAAAAATTATTTGCCACACGTCCACAATTTATAAAACAATCAATGATATCATTGAAATTATGGTGTCGTTAGGATGAGGTCAACTACAACTTCTCATTGATGTATACCCACATCTCCAACTATTCATATCAGAGAAGTAACAATGCATCTGACGGTATCAAAATGCCCTCCCCCTTTTTCCAATAATCAAGGATTTGTATTGTATTACTACACAAATCCTTGGTTTAATGCACCAGGAGCAAAAAGTTTTAAAAAGCGGCAAATAGTCTACTAAAAATATAATTGAATCAAACATTCGTTTCGGAGATTTGAATATATCATATATCTGACCTGAGCTAATTATAACCTGTATTAGTAGTCTCAGATCGAACTGTATATATGACTGTGAGAACTTGAGTTTATTGATTTGATAATTTATAGTATAGCTTCTAACTAGAATATCCGTTTCTGCATTTATATATGAATCATCAAAGATGCTTTTAAAAACAAGACTTATTGTGTAAATCTAGTTTATAATTTAAACGAACGTGTAAAGTCCATGCGTCTTTCCTACTATCATATATTCTTTCCAGTTATTGGCAAGCTATTAAACCGCCTAACATTAAATCTCATTAATCTGGGAGACAATACTTAAGTTCACAGTTTTTACAAATATGACATTTTAATATAAGCCATTTTTCTGTGAGAATGTCGATCCTTATTTACTAAACATCAACTATAATGCTTTATTACGGGACAAAGAGACAATAAGTCGACTACCATATAATATTTTTGAAAATAAATAGACTTTCTGTAGTTTATTAAAAGCTTATTATTGTCTAACATCCGATTGAATCTGTTTGTACAACTATTAGACTCCGATTTACTCTAATATAGACATGGTATGGCGCGAGACTGGTGTTAGATATGCGGGTGTGACAACTATATGGAGACGAGCGGACAGAACACGTTTGTTTTCCGGCACGCCAACGGCTATTTGACGATAACATTTATGTCACAAGTAATTAGTTAATACTAAACATATAATACGATTATATCTATCTATGTATTTATCAAATAAACCACTAACTTTTTTCAATAACTTAGTTCCATGTAATTGTATGTCAATGAATCTATTTGAACTTTCTCAAAGTGCAAAACAGTTTATTTTTTATCTTTACTTTTGTTTTGTACTAAATTGAGACAAGCCGGAAAAATTTTAGATCAAGAAAATGAAAATCTTGGCGTCACAAATTTTTACATTTTTAATCCTCCGACATTTTATACTGTTTAATTTTATACTATCCGATGGAATGACAGGTTTAAAATTTTAATACAAATCATTTGCGATCTATCCGAACTTTTTTTTGTTAAAAATTAGACGTTTCCATTTATACATCAGAAATAAGTCAAAATTATAAAAAGTTAATAACAGGTCTCAAGGAATACGATATCACAGAAACGACGAGAGTACGCCAAAAGATCTAGATCAAACATTCACCTGACACGGACCTACGCTCATCTCAGTGGGTACAAACGCCCCTTTGTAAAGTACCCAGGATACAATATTACAAAATAACATTTTGTATTTTGATGTTACCAATTATCGTCTACTGCATATCATTATAATGAAGACTTTACTCTGACTGGCTCCCTAGAAGTAATACAAATGGCGACGAACTACATTAAAGTGTCCCCTCTCCTTTCATTAGTAATGAACTCGACATCTGCAAAACCCATAATATTTCATCTCTCAAAGAATACCAGTTACAGAATATTTACTAGATAAAAAACTGTCAGTCTTCTCTCCATGTTTTCTAAGAGGCAAATCAAAACTAAAATGATTTTTTTTATTTTGATAATATTTATGCTACGTTTGAATCATGTCCTTAATAATATACTTTGAACTTTGTTTTAGTCAATATACAAGAATTTAATATAGGATATAATATCTATATAATTTGTGTCCCTGGTTTTATTTTTCTATGATAGTTAAATGATATTTTATATTCTTTTGATATGATTGTGCCGAAATGATATTATTTATGGTTTTTGTGTCCATTATGATACATTGTTTTAATTGACGAGTACTCAAAAGAGCAGGCTGTGTCGCTCAACTTGGTTTATGTGCATATTCAAGAAAGGACACTCTCCAACAAAGTACACGAGAATAGAATTCATGACACTGAAAATCTCAACAAAGGGTTATTCTGAATAATGTACGGCAGATAGATTTACTGATAACATTCAAACCGTATTCTGATAAGTACGGCGTAGATTTACCTATAACATTCACCCGGTATTCTGAATAATGTACGGCAGATAGATCTTAACCTGATAAACATTTCAAACCCGGTATTCTGAATAATGTACGGCAGATAGATCTTAACCTGATAAACATTTCAAACCCGGTATTCTGAATAATGTACGGCAGATAGATCTTAACCTGATAAACATTTCAAACCCGGTATTCTGAATAATGTTCGGCAGATAGATCTTAACCTGATAAACATTTCAAACCATGTAAGATTTGCTCTAAATGCCTTAGTTTTAGAGATATAAGCCATTTTACCCCTATGTTCTATTTTAGCCATGTCCGGGCCATGTTGGTTGACAAGCGGGCCATCGGACACATTTATTAAACTAGATACCCTACTGATGGTTGTAGCCAAGTTTGGTAAATTTTGTCTCAGTAGTTTCAGAGAAGATTTTTGTAAAAGATTACAAAATTTTAAGAAAAATTGTTAAATATTGACTGTAAAGGGCAATAACTTCTTAAAGGGATCAATGGACAATTTGGTAATGATGACTTATCTATAGATCTTACTTAGCTTGGTGAACATTATTACTGCTTACAGTTTATCTCTATCTATAGTAATAATCAAGATAATAACCAAAATCTGCAAAATTTTTAATTCAGAAGCAGCAACCCAACTACGAATTGTCTGATTCGCCTAAATAATTTCAGGGTAGATAGATCTAAATTTGATGAAAATGTTCACCCGGTGTTTTAGTTTCAGAGATATTAGCCATAAAAACTGTATTTTACTCCTATATTCTATTATTACTTTATTAGCCATGTCGGCCATGTTGGTTGGCAGGCGGGGTCGTCGGACACATACTGAAACGACTCAACTGAATAATGAGTTTTTCTACTGGTCATGAAGAGGGGAAAACATTTTTTATATATAATTCCAACTTTAAGATTTAAAAGTGTGCCTCTCATAAACGCTTTTGATAAATATGATTAACTTTAGCTTATGCTTACCTATTTTAATACAAAAGTATTTGTAATAATCTTACTATTCTTTTATAACATAAGATTCGTCAATCCGACTGATGCATTTTCCGTATCTATACTATTAAACGAGAAGACCTCATTTTGGGTGTCGCTTCTCCTCCTTCCACAATAAATTAATCAACACGCCTCTGTGTCCTATAGGTACAGTGCATAGTCGCATTGTCACGCATCCAATCATATGATTATTCAGATTGAGTTATTTTGGGAGAAAAACGAGAAAAAAGGCATCCGGATATTGTCCCGTCATTGGACGAAATTTTAAGTCTGATTAGACTTCCGGTTTGCGTTTTTCTGTATACTATATTTTAAGAATTCTATCTGCTATCATTTTCAAGTTTACAATCCACGGCGGTCACATAGTTTATTAAATAGAGAGGGTCTGTATACTATATCAATGACCACCATGGATCGATTAGTAAACTTAAAATTGAAAGTAAATACACTATATAGTAATGAATGTTCATAATATACAGATTTATATAAGCGCTAAAATTATTCATGTGAACTTTTGATACCTTTTCTTAAATTCTCCAGTTATTAAATCTTTTACAAAATTCATTGATTACAAAAAAAGAAGATGTGGTATGATAGCCATGTTGAGACAACTCTCCACAAGAGACCAAAATGATACAGAAATTAACAACTATAGTTCAACGTACGACCTTCAACAATGAGCAAAGCCCATACCGCATAATCAGCTTTAAAAGGCCCTGAACTGACAAGGTAACACAATCCAAACCAGAAAACTAGCGGCCTTATTGATGTACAAAAAATGAACGAAATACAAATATGTAACACATAAACAAACGACAACCACTGAATTACAGGCTCCTTACATAAATGTTCATAACATACTCAATGTATTATGTTCATATTGAAATTGATAGAAAACCAAAAATTGGTCATTTTGGAAATAAAGGAGGAGGGATACAAAAAAACATTTTCCTGTCCCCAATAACCTATGACTTATGATACTTTTGCTGAAATTCCCCACTAAATGTATTATGTTCATATTTAAATTGATAGAAAACCAATATTGGGAATTTTGGAAATAAAGGAGGAGGGATAAAAAAAAAACACATTTTCTGTCCCCAATAACCTTTGACTTGTGATACTTTTGCTGAAATTCTCCAGTCATTCAATATTTTACATAATTCTTCCAACAACACTTTACATACTATAAACTACGCTCTGAATGCCCGCGATTTCGCGGGTGTGTTCTAGTTATATTTATACTAATAACCTGAAGCTGCGATTAAGTTCCTGGTTTTCAGGATAATGTAAAGTTATAGTTTATTTCGTTAAAAAATCGCATAAGGGACAACATCAAAAGTTGGATGTAGGATAAAAAAAACTTAATTCATATAGTTTTTTCACTTTTTTTCAGCTTGCGGAATAGATGAAATCTTCACGAGTGAACGAAAACCTAACGAGATCTTGAAAAAGTTAACAAGTGAAATGTTTAAAAAGTCAACTGTGTAAAAGATCCGACGATATATGTAGAAATACCATTTTTAGTATTTAGAGTAACCAGAATGTGCAACTCCAAAAAGATTTTTTAAATAATTTCGAGCACTTTAATTTTACTTATTCGCTTATATAAAAACTCGTAGACAGCAGTTTCAAAGAATATTTGTGAATTTAAAACTGATTCTAGTATTGTATAAAATGATTTTAGCATACAAGTGACATATAAATTTATTGGATGATAAGCTGGTTTTTATTTATATTTGCATAATGTTTAATACTTGTGATAAGTTATTTGTCGAGTTGCTGAATCATGGACTGTAATATGACAATTTAATAGAACATTTTGAATTCCATGCTTATTTAGAAAGGCTTGTGGTCGGGCTTGTATTTTATCAGATATAGAAAACTAAACGGGATGATATTTGTGAACATTTCTTGTGGTTTGAATGTTTTCGTATATGGTGCATTTCTATTGAATCAGTCGATTATTGGAAGATTTATAACTATATAGGTTGTAAACACCAAGGATGTTTAAGTACCGAAACACTTCGTACTTTATTTGGCATTTTTAACTTTTTGGGATTCGAGCGATACTGATGAGTCTTTTGTAGACGAAACGCGCGTCTGGCGTATATACTAAATTTAATCCTGGTATTTATGAGTTTATTTATAGAAATGATGAGTATATGATCAAAAAGATAGCTAAATCCAAATCCAACGAAGGTCAAATTTGCATAAGGGAGTTGGAACCAAAGTTTCAGCAGGATAATGTAATTGTTCGAATGCCAGGCTGATCTTTCATTAGATTTAAATATTTTGGTAATTTTTGCGTTGATGGCATATCTTTGAAATTTTGTATAGGCAGCCATCTTTTCTGTTTCGTTTGATTGCTGTCTTATTGAAGTGTTCCCAAAATCTTCTTTTATACATAGCAATTTTAAATGCATTTCTACATGGACAATGGTCAAAAGGAACAACACCAGAAAGGAAACCTTTGTCCTGTTATAAAATATGAAAACAGAATCCGACATAAAAATAATTCTATGCAGGATTTTTGTCTAAATCAGTTGAAAATACACATTTCTCCCATTGTCTAAATATGCATTTAATTTATCAGTGGACGTTAAATGCATTCATCAATGTTTCAGTGTATAAAATCTTATTTTCATTTTCATTGTTAAAATTTTGAATTAGCTGATAAAGGAAAACTAAAAAAAAAAAAAAAAAAAAGCTTTACACGGAGATAATAGGTTTAATAATCATTTTGAATCGATAATGAATTTGCATAATCATATGAAATGTTTACCTTGCACAGCAAGTTTATCTGTTCGAGAAGGCACCATGTTTTAATAAGGAGCATGGAGGATTTTAATGGTGCCATCACCCTACGACAAACTCTTTAGGGCTTTGCCCTATCAAATAAACCTGAGGACCTTTTACAGGTTTGTATAGAAGTTTAAAACATTATAAATTCTTTACCTAGTTGTTAATATCTAATAAATCATCAAGTTTGTTGTGAGTGTGGAGTATGACACATTTTAACATACTTGAATCGCTGAGGTGGTGTGAAAAACGGATAATTCTTATACATGGAAGAAAGACACAAATACTTCTATAGCTACTACAATTGGCAATTGACGGCTCCGAACGACTTATTACTAGAGATGTCTTGACAAATAAATAGAACCCCTTATATCTTAGTTCATTGTCAAACAATAAATTGAAGATACAAATCGCAGTTTTATAACAAATCAAACTTAAGTTACGCCGTCCCACGCGGCGAAAGTAAACTTGTGTTATAAAAGATAAAATTTGACGAGCATGCTTACGATAAATAAGCAATAGAAATACCTGTGTTAATGAAGATTCCTTTCTTTGTACCTAAAATATTTTTGAATGTTTGTTTGAAATTCGAATGAAATTGTATCCTACAATTTTGTTTAAATACGAAAACACAAATGATTTATAAAAAAAATCAAACAAACAGTTGAAATATTCCCAAACTGTCAGATAAAGTTGTGTATGTTTGACGTAAACATTTACAGTAACAATAAATGCAGTTTATTCAGTGATCAAACATATATGCTTTTGAGATTATCTTCTTTTTACGCAGATCTCTGAAACGATTTTATGTACATGATTTTATGCACATACTCGGCAAGTTGCAAAGCGTCTTTTGTTGAAGACTATAAGTTGCCTTCTAAATATCTTTTGACAATTTGTGTCGTCTGGTTGCTGTCAATTGGTATATACACAATATTTCCCATATTTATATCAGAAAACTAAAATCATGATATGTAATGAAACCAAAGACAAATATGACAGACATCAACCTCAAACACTAGAGACTGGATATAGTAAAGGTCAATTGTTTTTTAAAAGTAATTCTAACATTAATACAAGATGCACTCACGAATTTTGACCTAACGACGCTTAAATTTCACCTATAGGCTACGTATATATAAAAAGATGTGGTTTAATTGCCAATGCGAAAACTCTCCACAAATGACCGAATGATAAAGAAATTACCAAATGTACAGTAGGTCACCGTACAGCTTTTAGCAATGAGCAAAGCCCATACCGCATAGTCAGCTATAAAAAAAGCCCCGAAATGACAGATATAAAACAATTCAAACGAGAAAACTAACGGCCTAAATTATGAACAAAATAATGAACGAAAACAAACGACGACCACTGAATTACAGGATCTTGACTTGAGACGGTTACATACATTTGGCCTAAACTTGTTTGAAATCGCCAACCATACCCAACCTTGGACAGTGGTGTACTGAATAGTACAACATAAAAACAAAATATACAAATCAGTTGGAAAAGCCTTTACTAATTAGATGAATACAGATAGAAATACATTTAACAAAAACACAAAGAAGACGTGGATGAGTACGTATACATCCACACAACAGAAAGACATCAAGTACAGATATGAGAGAACTCGCAGTTACTAACAACTACGTTCTAAGGCAATGACAACTAATGAAAATAAATCATACATGTAAGACTAAAACGTGACTCAGTGCATAGCCAACATCCAAATGATTTACTGAAAAAAAACGTCATAAGCAGTAGAAAAAAATAACCCTGTGCAATGACCAGATACAGGTATATGGACAGATTGTAGAGCCATGAATAGCACATTTTATAAATTACAGTTGACTAATTTCGTTGCGTTCGGTGCACTTTTGTCCTATTTATTTTGTATACCTTTGTCAAGGATGTTATCTGTATTCTGAGAAATTCATATCACAAAAAGAGTACTAAATATGAAAATTAAAGGCTTTATTTACAAAATTTACTACGAGAATTGTACTTAACAGTTGCTGTAATAGTTATTTAAGGTGCTCTACTTGATAGAGTATTACCAAACGAGTTTCTCTTGGCCGGTCCCAATTTTTCACAGAGATTGGCACATCATGACCAGCAGAAAATTCATGATTTTCATCATTCGTTAAATAAACTAAAAAGTAAATAAAAGATGTGGTATCAGTGCCTGTCTATAAAACTTTCTATTATAATACTCTAGAAGGTTTAATTTCAGTATGGAACAGAACCAATTATTTTACTACAGACTAAGATATAACCACCGTAGTTCTATTCTGATCGTATGTGTCTATTATATAAAACTTTCAATAACAAATCTTCACAGAATCAATGTTTTTCCCAAAAGTTGCTATTTATTTTTTTAAGAAGTTCACAGAATTGATCTTAAGCCACAACGCGTTTGAAAAGTTAACCTAAAATAACAAAAGCAAACGGTAATTACTTCAGCACGAAGAGTACAGACAGATGTCCTCTTACTAAAGAAATGTTATGTTTATACAACTGCTGACCATCTCCAAAACTGTATAGACGCTTCAAATTACAATGTCGAAAAAAACTTCCTAATTACACTGAACAGTCATTCTTACAGAAATGAATAAATCTAATAATTTCATATATCAGAAATTTCCATCGTCTATCGTTTTCCCTCATACTGACATCGGTCAAACAAACAAAATATATATCAGGAAAATAGGAGGCGAAATTAACAACTTGTGTGACCTCCTGAGATTCAACAAATATTAAGACACTTCTATAAGTGAAATGACGCGCAAATTGACGTCTCCGTAACCTTTGTATTGCCGTTATAATTAAGTCGGTCTACTCAGAAAACTTTCTATACCGTTCTAGACTAATATACGCCATCCTAAATGCAGTTTCAATGCAGAAAAGAGTTTCAAATAAAATATGAATTTGTAAGTATATGACTTTGTATTGCCCAGTCTTATTAGTAATGAATTTCTCAATCAACTAAATGAACGCTGTATAATAGACATGAATCATTTTGTACGCCCAGTTTACGGTAGTTGTGACGACATGTACTTATTAACCGAAACTTTTTTTTTTATTAATTACACGAAAAGGTTTAGTAAAATATAGACATGTAGTGTACTTCGGCGTCTTTTTCATGATTAAAGTTAGTTAATATGTTCAGCTCTTGTATATTCTTACAATCCTTAAATTAAAATTAATCATACCAATAATGAGTTTGATTTCTTGTTTAACTGCAACATTTGATGTTTGTTATAAGTGAAATTATGTACTTCCGTAAGAGCTTTTTGTATTTGGTGCATTGTATTTGTTGCCAGTTTGTTTTGTCTGTGATATAAGATTGTTCTTAAGATGCTTCACCTCACAGAGTTAATTTTCAATATTATGCAAATTCAAGTAATAACGACACTTTCAAAAATAACCTTTCTTCTTTCAAAATATTAGCTAGGTTAGGCAGCAACCATTTGATTTTCTTGGGGGGGGGGGGGGGGGGGGGGGGGGGGGGGGCTATGGTTTTTTTTGAAAAAAAAAAGTTTGTTTCCAGTTTTTGAGAAAAAAAATAATTTGTTTTTGATTCTGAGAAAAAAAAAAAAATTTGTTTTTGATTCTGAGAAAAAAAAATTGTTTGTTTCACCCTCAGCTGCCACTATATGTAATGCTAAAATTGAAAGAAAAAAATTGTTTTCGACTTGTCGCGAAAAAAATAGATTGTTTTTCGCCATAGGCGAAAAAAAAAATTTGTCCAGAAAAAAAAACCATAGCCCCCCCCCCCCCCCCCCCCCCCCCCCCCCGAAAATCAAATGGTTGCTGCCTTATGTTGGTCTTGTAGCGTTTTGTCTAGCCCTTCAAATGGTTTGCTTTAGTCAAAGGCAACATAACTTCGAGGATAGTATCCACACACATTGTGATTATAAGCAATGAAAAAATCTGAATATAATGCGTTAAAGTCAATAGATTACTGTTTTATTTTACTTTATTTGCTGTTGTTGGGTTGTTGCAGCATTCACGTTGACACACCGTAGCCTTTCTTTCTTATTAGTAGTCATTGCTCTCTTCTTTAAAAAAAAAAAAACATTTATCAAACTTCACAAATCTCCACATCACAGGTCTAAAATCCGCTCCCGACATAATGTAGTAAATTCACAAGTATAAAATATGACAGAGAACTATTTTAACGAAGAAATTAAATACTATCATTTTGACAATTTAACGTACCTTCATTAAACCGAATATATTCTAACTAGTGTTTGATTATTAGCATGATTTAAATATTTTGAAATGATTTTTAGATTATGAAATATCATCCAATGTAAAAAAAAAAAACAAACACCAAAAACTGACGTTTCGAAAAAATTGACGGTATTTTGCTGTTTTTTTTTATTCGGTAGTTTCTAAACGTATGGTAAGCGCAATAAAATCATTATCTTAAATTTTCATTCCAAAATTTTGCATATTCGTTGAACCATTTTGGTAAGGCAGCAACCATTTGATTTTCGGGGGGGGGTTGGCTATGGCTTTTTTTTGGAAAAAAAAGTTTGTTTCCAGTTTTTGGAGAAAAAATTAATTTGTTTTTGATTCTGAGAAAAAAAAAATGTTTGTTTCACCCTCAGCTGCCACTATATGTAATGCTAAAATTGAAAGAAAAAAAATTGCTTTCGACTTGTCGCGAAAAAAATAGATTGTTTTTCGCAAATCAAATGGTTGCTGCCTAAGCTATAGTAAAAGAAAAGATTTTTAATTTCGGGAAATTAAGCAAACGCTATATAAAGACAAACGTTAAAGATGACAAAACAAAATCAATCTATTGAATTTTGTTTTGAATTTGACCCGAAGACACCTTCTTTTTTTTACCACCGAAAATTGAAAACAATAACAGAAGGATAGATATAATTCGGACGTTGAGTTATCTCAAATATATTGCAACGAATCATATATTTAATATAAGTATACTGCAACCATGGCATATATAATATTTATTTAGAATGTGTAGCGTGACAAAAGTAAATAGTGATTTAGCAAAAAAGAAATAACTCAAATTATTATTAATATCCATTTTAAACAAATTTGATACTAAGCAAAATCTTTGATAGTCAAATATGCACCGCCCATTTCAGGTTTTAAATTCAGGTGTAAAAAATTAATCAGTTACGTAAGCAAACCTCAAGTACGCCAATTATAACCATACAAAAGTATTATATTGATGAGTTCTTAAAGATCGTCATAATGAGTTATTTTGAGTGAGACACTTCAAATATGCTTTCCAAATTTGTACTTTTTTCAAATTTAAATTATAAAAAGGCAAAAAATCAATGTACAAGGCGGGCGCCAGTAGCTTAGCATATATCACAATTTTACTGGACTACAGTTTTCACATACTTAAAATAGTACTGAAATTTATTTGAAGGAGTTTTTTTTAAAGACTAGTATTTAATTTAACCATTGTCTTTGATCTTTATGTTATGTTTTTACAAATATTTAATGATTCGTTTTAAGAATGAAATTCTTTCAACACTGAATGCTTGAGTCAACTTTTCCATTTTACACTTCGTCTTCTTAGAAACATTTGTCTGGCAAACTCCTAACATTTGTTTCATTAGTAACGTCAACTGATGGTACTATGACAAGCATATTTATGTACAGTGGAGATCACTTCTAACCTCTCATTAAATCTGTCAGAATCTGTCAGGAGAACTGTTCTAGGACAGTACGTAGAACTGTCAGCCTGACACATTTTAGTCAGTTCTAGGTTAGAACTGTTCTAGCTAGAACTGATTTGGTCAGTTCTACCTAGAACTGATTTGGACAGTTCTACCTAGAACTGATCCTGACAGTTCTACCCTAGAACTGATTTGGACAGTTCTACCTAGAACTGATCCTGACAGTTCTACTCTAGAACAGTTTTAGTCAGTTCTACTTCTAGAACAGTTCTGATTACAAATTTTACGGCTATAATTGATTTATAAATTCTTCGGCTAGAATTGATTTTTAAATCCGACGGCTAAAATTGATTTGTAAATTCTTCGTCTAGAATTGATTTATAAGTTTTAAGAACTCTTTGTCTAAATATAAAGGCTTCGGCAAAATAGCGATTAATATTATAAAGAGTTTTGCTATTTTGCCGGTTTTATTTCAAATTTTTCGTCGGCAAGAGAACATGTTTAACCCCGTCATATTCTGCATGTATGTGACTGTTCCAAGTCTGGAGCCTGTTATTCAGTGATTTTCTTTTGTTGATGTGTTACATAAATTCTTTGTTTTTCTTTCATTTTTGAACATAGATTAAGCCGTTAATATTGGGAAAAAGGGGAAGGGGGGGGGGGGGGGGGGGGCATTTTTATTTCAATTGTTTTACATTTGTCATTTGGGGAGTCAGGGTGGCTCATTTTACATAAAAAAAATTATCTGACCTTAATCTTTGTGTAATATGTTATTCTGGCCCAAACCACCAGGGACGGATCCAGCAGTTTTAAAAGGGGTGTTCCAACTAAATGTCCTCATTCAAATGCATTGATCGTCAAAAAAAGGGGGTCCCCCAACGCTCTGGATCTGCCACTGAGCCACTAGTAACTTAAACTGATCATATTTGATTTCATCATATAAATCTATATATATTTAGCTGCAAACTGCAGGAATACAGTTTATCTTTAGGCAAGGATACCAATTATATTGGAAAACATTAATGATTTCAAAATTTTATTTGCACTCAATTTATAGTACTAGCATGTCCTCTTTTTATTTAAAATATTGAGTTGTAAACAAATGTGATATCTTTTTACAAGTAGTTTTCATACCTCGGACCGACCTGTTATACTAAAATCTTTTGACCGCATCAATCTAAACTGACCTTATTTCCTCTTTCTTCCTGCAAATCTATATAGCTGCACAGTAATTCAGTTATAAATTTAGGTCAAGAGGGACTGTACTATACAAGTTACAGCAATATTGGAAAACAATGACCTCAAAATTTTGTTCACATGAATTTAAAGTGCTAGCATGACCTCTTTTTATTCAAAGTATTGAATCGTAAACAAATATCAGTAGTTTTCATACTTCAGACTGAGTTGTGTAATAAAATATTTTGACCGCACCAATCTAAACTGACCTTATTTGCTCTTTCTTTCTACAAATCTGCTTAGTATATAGCTGCACAGTAATTCAGTTATAACTTTAGGTCAAGAGGGACTATAATATACAAGTTACAGCAATATTGGAAAACAATGACTTCAAAATTTTGTTCACATGAATTTATAGTGCCAGCATATCCTCTTTTTATTCAAAGTATTGAATCGTAAACAAATATCAGTAGTTTTCATACTTCAGACTGAGTCGTGTAATAAAATCGTTTGACCGCATCAACCAAAAATGACCATATTTTCTTTTTTTTTATGCAAGTCTATATAGTTGGACAGTACATCAGTTATAATTTTAGGTCAAGAGGGACTGTAGTTTATAGATAACTGCAATATTGGAAATCAACAACCACAAAAAAAAAATTGCATTGATTGAGAGTGCCATCATTTCCTACTTTTATTCAAAATATTTCCTACTTTTATTCAAAATATTGCATCAGAAACAAACATCAGCTAGTTTTCATACCTCAGACTGACTCATGGAACAAAAATATGTGTCTGGGCAACAACAACCCAACCATAGAGCAGACAACAACCGATCACAATGGATTGTATAATTCAAATGACAGAGTGTCCTCCTCTCTTTATTCAAAATATTGAATTGTTAACAAATTTCATAAGTTTCGATATATCAGACTGAGTCGTTTGAATAACAAAATTATTTGACCACATCAACCAAAACTGAACATATGAGACCTTTTATAAATTGTTGTTCGGTGTGAGCCAAGGCTCAGTGTTGAAGGGCGTACATTGACCTATAATGGTTTACTTATTTTTAAATTGTTATTTGGATGGAGAGTTGTCTCATTGGCACTCACACCACATCTTCATGATCTTCCTATATCTATATATTCTTTATCATATAAATATATATGGCTTCATTGTAAACCAATAATATTTCTAAGTCAGGACAGATATTGTATGATAAAGAGGACACCAAATTTTATCCACATCATTTTAGAGCGCCATTATTTCCTCTCTGTATTGATAATATTACTATTTAAGGAATGACTGTAATATTTTTTCTGTCTATGAAGAAATAACATAAAAAATTTGGTGCACACTGATAAATGCGCGTAGCGGGTTTTTTAACAGTGTGCACCACATTTTTTACGTTATTTCGAATAGACAGAAAAATATAACAGTCATTTCTTATAATTTAATTCTAAATTTCATTTTAACAAAATGTTTTAAACCTTCGCAAACCATAAAAAAACGTTGATGATGTTACGTTCACATGACTAACTTATGTCTATGGGTGTTGATAACAAAATAACGTCGAAGACCCATTACCATCAGAAGACCCGTTACATCCAAACTTAAATTATTAAATATTGAACCGTCACAAAAGTGACTTTTTAAGTCAGTAGTTCATGATGTTTTTTTTAAACAAAACTATTTAACGGCATAATCCAACACTCACATGACTGATTCATATACTTTATTTTAAAATGAAAAGTACATGTATGAGAAGTTCTCTTCTTAGATAGTATACTGACTATACTGTTAATATATAATTTGAAGAAGGACAATGATTGGTTTTGTGTGTAGCCTAACGTCCAGTGGCAAATATTTCATTTATCTTCAGATCGAGTATATTTTTCAGACTTTCAGGACTCCCAGATATTATTCATAATCGTTATGGATAAGTTTGGCAACGAGCTAATGCAAATGTACATAGTTTTTTTTACGTTTAACAACACTGATTCCATTAATCCCATAATCCATCCACTGTACAATTTTCGTTTGAACATTTGTCAAAACAGAATCCTAAATCATGAATGTAAATCCAAGGCAAACAAGGTAAATTAAGATTAAATTTCCATGAATTAAATGCAGAGTTATATTTATGAAGAGACTGTTAAAAACGGGGAACGAAGAAACGTAAACAATGATGTTTCATTTGCAATCTTATAAAAATATTTCTCCGATGAGTTGGATAACCTCCTATCCACTTCGATATATGTACTTGTAAATTTTGATCAGTAAAAATATAGAAAAATCCGCTATTATATATAGTAAAGTACTTGGAACTGATTTTTTCTTGTAAATTCTAAAGTGCCCTTTCTGCAGTGACGTCATTTAGAACAGTTCTTCAGTCCTGACTGATTTGGTCAGTTCTGCTGACAGTTCTACAGTTAGAACTGATTTGGTCAGTTCTACCTAGAACAGTTTTAGACAGTTCTACCCTAGAACTAATCCTGACAGTTCTACCTAGAACTGATCCTGACAGTTCTACCTAGAACAGTTCTAGGGTAGAACTGTTCTAGCTAGAACTGTTCTAGGACAGGTTAGAACAGTTCTATGACAGATTATTCTGACAGTTCTAATGAGAGGTTAGAACTGATCTCCACTGTATATGTCCTTGACATATGTAGATAAAGTCTTTCGTTATTTTATTATGTTGAAACTAAAAAAAGTTTTGAAAATACACGAATGTGTTAGTAAAAATAATAAAAATTTTAGTTTAAATATTAAAAAAAATATGTTTTTTTTTTTTTTTTATGTGAAACGGGTTTAAAGCTCAATTACCGGATTTGTAATAACATGAGCAAAATGACGGGTGCAACTTGTGGTGAAGGATCTACTTACCCCTCCGGAGAACCTGTGATCACACCCAGTTTTTGGTGGGGTTCGTGTTGCTTAGTCTTTAGTTTTCTATGTTGTGTCTTGTGTGATATTGATATGTATGTTGTCTTTTTATTTTTGACCATGGCGTTGTCAGTTTTTTTTAACGATCTATGAGTTTGACTGTCCCTATGTTATCTTTCGCCCCTCTTTTAGTGACACCAGTTGTGTAACACCTGTTTAAATCCTTTGTATAATGTTTAATAAAGTAACAGATTGATAAATTTCCCTCGCCAATCTATTCCTAAGAGTCTAAGCCTTAGACATAACCAAACATTTCAAGTCTCTTACTCTGAATGAGAATAAATGAAGTAATAACACTTTCTTATAGGTAGGACACATGATAATACAAGATCTTCACACATAGAAACTACACCGACATTGAAATATCATAAACGATAATACAAAAAGCAAAAGCAAAACAAAAACGAATCCCATCATAAACAAACTAAACGTGATATAAGTTTCTCTGGAAGGTTATACAGTTTCTGTTGTATTAGTTCAACCAGTTATGTTGCTCGTGTTATAGAAAAATCAGTGATAAACAAGAAAATATATTCACACGTAGAAAATAAAATTGAGAATGGAAATGGGGAATATGTCAAAGAGACAACAACCCGACCAAAGAGCAGATAACAGCCGAAGACCACCAGAAGTCTTTTCCTTTGTTATACCAATCGTCAATATAATCTGTTTACAGAGATTTTCTCAAAAGGGTCCAGTATTATATTTAGATATTTAAACATTCATGTTGCTAAGAGTTTTACTGTGTAGTGTTTTGTAGACCGTTGTTTGTCTATCCATTGTTTTTCTTGGTTATGGTATTGGGTGAGTTTTTTCTGCTCATGAGTTTTGATTGTATTCTTGGTAACTTCTAACTAGTTTTGGTGTTCTTTAGAAATATGCAGATAAAAGCAAACATGTGCAGATTTGTGTTACATCGTATTATATTTTTTTTGTCCTCTGCCTTAGAAGAATATTTGTTTTCGTCAATTTGGGAATCAGAATATATTTTTTAAGAAAAAAAACATACCCTTCTTTTTGAAGTTAAATTGTCGTTCCTTAAACCAAGATATTTCAAATTTATAAATCATTGCAAGGATATGTATACCAAACAAATTCTTGACCATTTATAAATGACACTTCTCAAAAATGACCTTAAGTAGATGTTTAAAAATGTATATGTATTTTTATTTTCAGGGTAGACAAACCTCTTACAAGATAGAAACACACATTACGGCTACATAGCAGACTTAATAGCATAGTTAGATATTATTTCAGATTTCATGAATTTTTTACAACCTAAAAAACAATAACATATAACTTTTTCTTCGTATTTTTTAAGACGTAAAAAAATTGTCTTTACGGTTAATTGCCGAGGATTAAAGCAACTATGAGTAATAAATAAAGATTTAAAAAAAACGTCTTTCTGCATACTTTCAGCGAACCCTAACAGCTCCATCCTGGAGTCCTAACTAAGAGTATGATGGTATAAATAAATTAAATGGGGCATGGCTCATTACTTGGTTTATATTCTTTTGATGTTATGATAATGATGATATTGCGCCAATATTTTGATATGATGTTGAACATGTCCAAGATTTGTTGTGTGGTCTTGTTGTTAGCTTTGAACTTTACCACTATAGTTGCATAAGTCAAGTTCATTTTCTAATTAAAAATTTAAACAACCGTTATCATCTATGCACAGATAAGAAGCAGATAACATACTAGTGGTTTTTTTTTAAAATATAATATAGGTGCAGTGAATACAGTGCAATCTGTATAACAAAACAAAAAAAAAGCACTAAAAAAGACTAAAAATGAAACAAAACCGAACTTCTAAACTTTTTATTGCCTCTTTGAATAATGGATTATAACACCGAATGTGTACTTACCAAAGCAACGTGACGGTTGCAAAATGTTGACCAGGATATACTCACCATTCCAAAGCATCTAACATCCCGGTTTTTCACTGGGTTGCTCGGTCTGTTAATAGCTTTTACGTAGTTTTTTGTATACTATACAGTCAGGATTCAACTTCGTCAGAATTATCTCCCCATTACGCCAGTTCCTTTTCACAATCGTAGAAATGGAAGCCATTGTAGGGATGACGCGTACCAATTTTGCTCATGGAAACCGATAAATTTATCCACATTGCACCATTACGATCCTTATATGTCAGTTGTATTTTAAAAGACAAATGTATCAACTAGCTAATGAGCATTGATTCAACTTAAAACTATTGTCTGATCGGTTGTCAGGTGGAATTTTCGAAAATTCATAAACATTTAAAAAAATTCTAATTAAAAATTTCACGGAAGGGTAGACTAGATTTTGTTAGTGTATAAAGACTTTAAACACTCGTTTTCACACACAAACAATTATATTTTTTCAAAGATATGCATTTTCATCATCCATCTTGAAAGACTGTCGTCAAGTACTTTCAGTAAAAAAATAGCTATTCGAACACACCTTCTCTGTTTTTGTGACCCATTAGATAGTATTTCACTTATATTTCTTCTTTAAGTACTGTTATTTTTGTGTGTTATAAAGTCAATTTGTAGCTTTGATAGAATCTGAAGCGAGGCTATGTATGAAATAATCTTACTTTGTACGATATCAAGACAAAATATTCAACTCAAACACGCCCTAACATAAAAAGGTGCACTCGATTTTCTCTTATCGATACAATTGTTACCCATTTTTTGGAATTTTTTCTTGAGTTACATAACGAAAGGGCAGACACGAAAATTTTTGAACTAACAGATTGATATGTTTTCCGTCCGTGGTAATTTTTTTCAAAAAAATCAGAGGTTGTGCATTTTCTTCATCCAACTTGAAAGATACCCTTGTCGTGGACTTGCAATCTAATTATTCTGCTTAAGTAACTATGTACTAGATAAATTGAAAACTTATGCAAATGGTGTTTTTAAAATGAAACACCTCGTAATTGAGAAGAAAATTGTGATTTTGTTTGTTTCTATTAACTTTTTTTTTTTTTTCACTATAGTAAACAATACCGTACACATTTATCGCCTTCTCTAACAAAGAGCTTCAATTCTTTTGTTCTATTTCAACCGGGTTTCCGACTGTATAATTGTTTGTCTTTTTCTATCTTTTTTATAATTTGTCGGTCTCTCTTTCACTTTAAACATTTATTTACTATCCTCTCTCTTATATTTTATAAACACACCGACAATTGGAAGCATTAATAAACAGCAGAACAGCAAAAACTGTCTTTGAAGTGTTTAAAACCTCTGTTTGATATTATGACTTTTACAGCCATCTTTGAAAACAAATTATGAATTTCTTCATTTGAAATTTGTATTATCCAATATTTCTGTATAAAGTATACAAGTATTGACAAACTGTTGAGAACAAAACAAGACATCCAATATTCGCATTTCGAATGAATAAATAATTGAGTTTAAAGTGAAGAAGTGTAAAGCAAAATAAGATTGATGAACAAACTTATTTAAATCGATTAATTGCATCATTTGCAAACGAATAAAATGTATCATTGGCAATCGAATAACTGTTATCATTGGCAATCGATTAATTTTAACATTGGCTATCGAATAATTTTATTATTTGGCAATCGATTAATGATAACGTTTGTTTTCTCTTATTTTTGAGTGTGAATTCACAAGACGCGTCACGGTACTTATCTATCCAAATTCATGTATTTGGTTTTGTGTTATATTTGTTATTCTCATAGGATTTTGTCTAATGCTAGTCCTTTCGTGTTTGTTTTTGTGTTTTTGTTTTGGTTGTTTGTGTCGTGTGTGTGTGTGTGTGTGTACATTTTAATGTTGTGTCGTTGTTCTCCTCTTATATTTAATGTGTTTCCCTCAGTTTTAGTTTGTTACCCCGATTTTGTTTTTTTGTCCATGGATTTATGAGTTTTGAATAGCGGTATACTACTGTTGCCTTTATTTAACTGTATCATTGGCAATTGATTAATTGTATCATTGGCAATCGAATAATTGTATCATTGGCAATCGATTAACTGTATCATTGGCAATCGGATAATTGTATCATTGGCAATCGGATAATTTTATCATTGGCAATGGGATACTAGTATCATTGGCGATCGAATAATTGGATCATTGGCAATCGGATAATTTTATCATTGGCAATCGAATACTAGTATCATGGGCTATCAATACTCGTATCATAGGCAATCGGCTGATCGTATTATTGGCAATCGATATTGTATCATACAATCGTAATCGCATTATTGGCAATCGAAATTGTAATGGCAATGGAAAAAGCGTAGCATTGGCAATCGTATAATTGTACCGTTGACAATCGAATAATTGTATCATTAGCCATCAAACCACATATCTTGTATACGGCAATCTAACTCGCGCTATTGAACTGCTTTTGATATGTTTTAGTATTAAATTTATACATGTATATCTAAATAAGGACATTCACATACCTAACACTATATTTCGTAGTTGTTTGTATATCTCATTACAATCCAATTGACCACCTATGTTGGTGTAAATAATTAAGTACATTTGCCTAACATTTCTCGTTTCTGATTTGTGCGGAAAATAAACTAAAAAGTAAAAAAAATAATGTAAGACTGCTAAAGGTACATCTTTTTTTGTGTGTTATATATCCAACTTAGATATGTTGCCAGTAGTCTTAATTTAGTATTCTAGACTGTAACAATACAATATATCAAAGGGAATAAAGTGCATGTTTTATTGCTTAGGGAACATCATTGTGCAATGTGTACGTCTTATCTTGAGTTTTAACTGGACTATTATATTGAACTGTATTATCATAATTGGCAAAGTGGAGATAATTACATTTAGTCACTACATATTTGAACAATAATATTTGTTTAAAGGAAAATGTATATTTTTAAATTAAGTTTGTATTTTCCTTTGAGAAGTTGAAAGACAATTAAGACTGGTTGATTGTTAGTTAGGTGACGGTGTTATACTGTTTATCCCTCCATAATTAAGGACAAACATCATAACGATGTTTCTAAAATAGTCCTTTTACTGTTCATCAATTTTAAAACATTTCCAACAACGAGATGCATATACCATCATTTGTTGCTATCATTTAGGTAATACGTTTAATCGAGTGCAACCTAAAATTGTGTAACTAACAAAAATACCAAACCCAAACAATACATGGTTTCAAAATACAATGGCATTTATTACGATTAATTGAAAAATTGATAAAGCTGACAAACAAATAGATTTGTTAGTTGACTTTTTACTGTTTCTTTAGAGTATAGATCGATACGTCTCACCATGAGATTATCACACCTTGTTGCAAATACTGGTTAATTCTGAAGGATTTACCGAGGATTTAGATGGGTACAAAAAGTCTGTTGTCAGACTTAATCTAGACACCTTCTTATCACACTGAAATATGTTCAGGAATTATATAGTCTTCATATTACATACACGTAAGACCCAGGTTGTATCCAATATTTAAACGTAAGCAAAAATCATACTTAAGAACCCTGACTTGACTGTATGAAGCTATATACATGTAGTCTATATGTAAATGCTGCTGGAGTTTCATATGGGCTTTGCTCATTGTTGAAGGTCGAACAGTGACCTATAGTTGTTAGTTTCTGTATCGTTTTGGTCTCTTGTGGAGAATTGTCTCATTGGCAATCATACCACATCTTCTTTTTTATATGTATATGTAAATGCTAATGAGACTGCAAACATATGATTACATTGTATAAGTATGTACTGCATAGAACACTTTCGACTATATAGTGCTATTTCAGGAAAATTTATTCATACCAAAAATAAAACAAAACAAGAAGCTGTCAATATCAATCCTCAAACTGTTAAAAGAATCTGACGGTATTAGCAGACAATAATGGAAGTATTCAAACTTTGATGAGTACGTCATATATTCAGATCTAATATAAAATACTTTGTCAAGTTTACCGCGTGAACTCCAATTTGAAATCGCAAATGGTCCTTTTTACAGCATTTGTTTTTATAAGAACATGATTCTACACTTCCAAAGTAAATATATCGTATATTTTGTTTTTATATAGTTTTAATCAACAATCGAGATTTTTTTTAACTTCAAGTATTTGTTACACAGTAGCTACAGTAATTTTTGCAATATTAGGCAATACTTGTAGTTAAATTTTTAAATTAGTTCCCAGTTTTCAATACTCTTTACAAAGTTTCAGGACATTTTGCAATCGAAAGTGGGAGAGAATGATTGATAATAAACATGATTTATTGATTGCTGTTTGCTCAACGTCCAGTGGCAAATGTTGCATGCATATTCAGGAAGAGAAACAATAAATCTAATATTAGAAGGTATGTTCTGCAAGGTGAGTCTACTACTTGCAACAGGCCACCTACGGACTCCTCTAAAATGTTGTCAAAAGAGTAATGGGACGTAATTATATATATAATGATGACGTAATGAGACACTCTTCCTGCATGTACACGAGGCATCGAATTTGATTTTTTGCATATTCCGACCAGATATGATTGCATAATTGGTTCATCCAAACTATGTCAATTTTTTAATTTTAAAACTTGGAAAAAAAATTTATTAAAAAAGATTTTATAGTCGGTCTAAATCTACATATTATTATTGATATAATAAAAACATTTGGAGAGAAAATGCATGAACATAAAACATTCCAAATATAGCTATGTAAACTGATTAAACTATTTTAACATCTAAATATGACGAACATAGTATACTAGTCAACAAAAGAAACGATACAAGACTTTTTTTTCAAATTTAAGATAAAGTTTTCCGTTTATAGGACCAATATAGGAGGTAGTAATACTTAATCATTATGGAAATATAAATCCGTTTAAAAAAAATATTTTTTTGCTTTCGTGATGTTTTTTCACGATTTTTTTTGTTTTTTACAAAATTTACACAAAACGACAATTTGAAAAACAGAAGTTTCAACTAATGATGCCAACCTCTCATTTAAAGATAAAGACAATGTTTGCCATCAATTTGTTTTTAAAAATCATACAGTTTCTTCGTTTATTTGTTGACCAAAGTTCGGCCCCACGAGAAATCGTTAAAATGTATACATTATCAACTGATTTACCATAGACGGTCCGAGTACACAGTTATTTCGTAGTGCATTTCCTTTAGACAATAAATGGAAATAAAAAAAATCCCACCTGCGCTTTCTCCATAATATTTTTACAGTGTGTTGTACTACTTTTGGGACAAATTTTATCAAAATTATAGAAAACTTCATCAGTTCTAACTCAAAATATGGACAATTTTATGTGAAGGGGGGCTTGAAATCTTTTGACAGCTTCCGAAATGCTAATTTTTGACCTTTTTCAACTGGACCAAATCACTACTTTACATTATAATTCATGAATCAATTTTTTTTACAGTGTAATTTTATCCCCCTTCTTGCTACTTGAGGCATAAAACATAAATAAATAAATTTGGAAGGGGTATAAAAAAAATTGACAAGTAACACACTGTCCACAGTAGGGACTATATTCGTCAAGGGACGATAACTGTATACTCGGACCAGACAGTATGTGTAAAGTGATATTCAAAAAGTGGTCACAATCTTAAAACTAATCCGAAATGTTCCAAATTTACTGTGTGTTGTTTTCATATCCAAAGCATTGATTTGAGACAAAAATAAAAAAAAAATTCTTTGCATTTTTTGAGATTTCAAAAAAACACTTTTTTTCCCAAAAATTTGAAAAAAACAATATTTCAACCATTAGTTACAATATGAAACACAACTTGATTAGCATATTGAATATTTTTAAACAAAGTTGGAATTTTATTTAGTACTTAGAAAATTACGTGTCGATTTTTTATTCAACTTTCCGCAAAACTTATTTGCACCCTATAGTCGTTTACAGGGAATTTAGATACTTTCCGACAAGTTTTGATTTTCATTATCACACGTGCATACATTGCAAATGAAAGCTTTTTAAAATAGTGTATTTCATTTTGTTTTATATTTAATACTTTTTGATAAATTTTATTTCAAAGTCGTGTATCGTTTCTTTTGTTGGCTAGTATATATGAAGTAAACACACAAATGTCATTCTCCTTGTTTACCTTTTACCTTTTAACCTATTTCGTGTAATGAACACCTTGATCTTTATGAACTAGAACATAATCTGCATCAAGTTTCGTAGAGATCAAGAGGTTCATTACATAAAATACGTAAAAAGGTAGATCAAGAGACAACAATAGATACATCCTTCAGGTAGATAAACAACACCAATATTGATCTTTTGTCAAATTCCGTAACTGTCTTATAGCCGAAAGCTAGCTTGCAAAATATGGTTCCTGGTACAAAAGATAGTCCATATATGTACACAAAAGTACGTATCCATAATTTGAGACAAGTAGATGTTCATGCACATATTACATACAAGTTATTAATGTGTGTGTTGTTGTGTGTTTTTATTATACACTGGCTTTATGTATAGTGGAAAGTTGAGATATCACAAAACATTAGACCGTTGGTTTACCCGTTTGAATGGTTTTCCACTAGTAATGTTTATGGCCCTTTATTGCATGCTGTTCGGTGTGAGCCAAGGTTCCGTGTTAAAGCCCGTACTTTGAACTACAATGGTTTACTTTTTTCAAATTGTGACTTGGATGGAGAGTTGACTTATACCACATCTTCTTGTATATATTAACCCCTTTGCATTTTGCATCTGTCCAAAGCCAGGAAACACTATTCTTTGAAAGCCTTCTGTGTTTTTAAAATTTTGATTCATTTGTATGTTTTGGAGTTTAGTGTAGCGTCAATTTAGCTGAACTAGTAGTTTTCTGCTCTTTGTTCTGGTTTTTGTTTCTTTGACAAATTCTACTTTTCCGTTCATTATTCTATTGATATGTTGAACCACTACATACTCTCCAAAGATGAACCTAATTTCTGTCTTAATGTCATACTGGTGATCTAGTTATTTGCTGTAGGGTCGTATAAAGAAGTATTATATCATCTTGTGAGGCTCAACTATAGTATCAATCACCATAAGAGAACGAGGGTCATAAAAAGATGTACTAATTTTTAGGACATTATTCTTTGTTAAAGTACGTAGAACAGTAAAATTAATCACACTCTACTATTTTGAATGTATGATGATGCATTGTAAAAAGGTTACTTCACTGTTCAACTATGTCCCTCAGTTATTGTAAACTATTCATGACAATTTAAGACGCAATATCACGGTAAATGACAACAAAGATCTTTTAGGAAAATAATCATACTGGTGTTTTCACGAGAAGCAACTATTTTTGTAATATCGTGTTAGCCGCAAGATCTTGAGCTAGTAGGTTTGCCTGGTCAAACCAATGAAATTTAAAATGGTATTTGCTGCTTTTCCTTCAAGTTAAAGAGGAGAAGTACAAAAATTACTGACAACACAAAAGCTAAACAAAAAGTGAAGAAAAGACAACAAATCATTACAAATTGAAAAAACAAAGATAGACAAAGAACCAGTGGTGAACTCGGTGCTTTTGCTAGCAAATAGTCCCTCCTTCGAAAGTGACTTCCGTCGTGTTGCTCGTGGCAGTTTACAACTGGGCTAGGAGTCGTTTTCTGTTATAACCTAAATTGTTGATGAAAGGGGAACGTGAGTGAAACAGGTGGAACATATTCCTGATAATCTGTGGCACATATATGCCATAACGGGCAACCTCATATCGACTGTCGGAGAGATGTTTCATCTGCTGCTAGAATGTAGCTACTTAGAAATAGAAAGTACACAATTGCAAAATTGAAATCATTGCTTTTGTTGCAATGTTTAGTTATCAACTGCCTAGACAGCCAATGTGAATACAAGATTAAAGTCAAAATATAAACAGACCTAACTGTAGCTGTGGCCTGCCTTATTTCATACAATCACCATATTCATAGTCACCAAACTTCAAATCAATCTACATATAGCCTATAGCATAACTTTAGGTTACGGAATAGCGCTAGCTTCTTTTAAATCTACCGAGGAAACTCATATGAAGCCTGTTTTATACGAATAACAAAAACCGACAATAAATTGAATTTAATGTGTTCCAACAGGAATTCCGACTTTCTGTTGTAAAACAAGTCCATCATATGCGTAACAAAAATCATGTTATCAAAACAGTCAAGCATCTTGGAAGATGTGTCTGGTAAGATTGCATGTCTTTCGACGGACTGTTATTCTAAATTTTGAATATACATAAATGTTTACCTCTAGATATTAAATGAGCAAATAACAGATCTGTAAATTAATTGTCTTACAAAACTTTCGTGTGCACAAAAATTTGAATTTCGCAAAACTATCATAAAGAAGGTTTTTCGATACCATTCACGTTGTGGCAAACTCCATGTGTCACATCTTCTTATAAATCACAAGGTCTTACTTTTTCTGACAAATCTGGTCGACGTTTACAAAAGTTTTGCCGTATAATGTAATAAATTGAATTCTTCATTCAGAAAGAGACCTGTTTTATTAAGTAGATTGAAAATCATTAACACTGAAAAGGCAAGACAATTATTGATATTGAGAAAGAGAGTATGGACAAAGTAAAATAACAACACTTCCATCGCTGTTCCTCATCTTAGAAGAATAGTTATCCTCCGAACAAGGCGAAAGAGCTTAAAGCTTTCTGCATTTTTTTAGCAGAAGTCTTTGTTGTAGTCGATAACGCAACATTATTATTGAGGCTGCAGCACCAAGGTTTCCACTATACGCAACATAGAAAGTCCCATGTTTATTGTGTTGGGACGTGTTGTCAATATTAATCAAACTGTTCAGCGTGAAGGAAATACATATAGCTGGGTTTGACAATAACATATAATTCAGCCATTTTTCAGTATAAAAAAAATCTTTCATAATCTGTACCAAAGGCGTCTCTGAAAAAAAAATATACCTTCATTCTTTAATATACATTAAAAAGACAAGTGCATGTGATCCGTATGAATGAATGAATTAAATGAGTGGATGAATGAATGAATAAATAAACATTAGAGTATTTCATGCAATAAATAGCTAACTAGTCGTGATACACTATTGCTAAATGGCATGGTTATTGATACCATGCAAATATTCAGATTAAGCATACAAAAAATGATATAAGAGGGAATATAAACTTATGTGACATATATCTTGTGTCGTTTTAATGGTTGAGATTAGTGATCTTCGATAAAAATCTTCTGCTAATGACGTTTGAATTTTATTATACTAAACTTGCCACTGTCTTTAGAGTAAACATAAATAATGATTTACGTCAGAAACAATTAAGATTTCCAAATTAATGAATTAGAATAAATGTGTTATATAATAGAGTCATTTATTTGACACTTGACAAGATAATATTAACACGACAAGATGGTAGGTCCTTAATATACTCAATAAAGTTATTACAAGATTTAGTACTAGTGATGTGGATAATGATATATGTATCTGATCAACGATTTGTCATCATTCTATGATATAATACATGTAGCTGACCACCCATGTATACAATTACTTGAATATAAAATATAGTATACTTAATCAATTTTGTGTTCACATCAGACAGACGCGTTTGAAAAAAAAAACCGATTGATTGCCTCACGTCCAGTGGTAAACATTTCTAACATTTTCAGGACGAGAACAAGTAACACAAACCGTTCAATTCGTAGCTCCAGCATAGTTTATCGTTATTTTTATTTAAAAAAGTAGCTTTTGATTTCATCAACTATTTCAATTTGTAGAAAAACGTAAAATCACAAAAAAAAAAATGAACTCCGAGGAAAATTCAAAACGGAAAGTCCCTAATCAAATGGCAAATGATAAAACACATCAAACGAATGCACATCAACTGTCATATCCCTGACTTGGTACAGGCATTTTCAAATGTAGAAAATGGTGATTGGACCTGGTTTAATAACGCTAAAACTGGCTCTCAGTTACTTGTGACGTTGTCTTTTAAGAAATTGTTTTACAAGGTCTACAAGGAAGTCAATACACATGTTTGCTGCATTTAAGGAAAGTCGCAAAACTTTCGAAAACGGTCAATTATGTGACATAATTATAAAAGACGTATAAATTTTAACCAAACTAATATTTGCATTGATAATTTGTTCATGTCCTCAATATGAATAAAAAGGTTGTGTACTCCTACTCCGTTTTGTCTCTGATCGGGATTCCGAGATCTCCTTTATTCTTTTTTTTTTATCACACTGAGCTAGAAGGTCAATATATCACCAGCTTAATATGTTAACCAGGTTTTTTTTAATAGAGAGAAAAGGGTATCTTATATTAAAAAAACCCTTATAAACCAACATGTTGATTTGATTTCCGAACGATGAACTGTACTTCGCATGTAATGGTAAGCGTAACCAATGTGGACTTTTAAGGGACATAGATTTCACATTGGTCTGCGAAAAGGCTATTTAAGAAGATGGCGTTATTATTTTTGACTGATGAGTTCGAATGTCCCGTTGGTACATGCATTATACACAGCGTTACATTTCAGAAATAGTATTGTTGAGGTTTAGCACTAGAGATAACAAAACAGTGTAGAAATATAGTCAAGATGAATCTTTTGACATGTATCTTTCTATTTGTCTACGGTCACCTGCACGTCCCCCGTATGACAGTAAAACCCACGCTATAGCGGGACATCCGTTTGGTTGTACGGGATGTTTAAGTACGCAGCCACGTCTGGTCAGAACCGTTTAATCCTTTGCCTTAGATAGGAAGAGTAAAATGCTCTCAGTATATCAAAGAACCATTGCACTACTCTTTGAAGGGTCAATAATGACCTGTTGTAAGCAATGTTTCCCGCCACTATCAAACCTGCTCCTTACATCTCTGACCCACTTTACAACTGATGAATTGAATATATTGTTCTCGTTCTAAAATGCATACTAGTAGTATATTAACCATCGGACGTTAACCAAAGTATTAATTAATCCATATATACAGTGAAACCTGATTAAACCGAACTGAATAAACCGGAAACCTGTCCAATCCAAACTTGTTCTGAAGACCAATCGTATCACATTTTATGCATTGTGAACCTGATGAAACCGAATACCTGCCAAAACCGAACAAAATCTCAAGTCCCGAAAGGGTTCGGTTTAGTCAGGTTTTACTGTACTTTCTTTTTTCTTTCGAAATTCATTAACCAGACTTTTTTTTAACATTTCTAAATGAGACTAATTATTTGTCTATCAACACGTGCATGATTGAAGCTGTTGTAAGTATTCATTCATAAGATTTAAACCCATAAACACCTATAAAAGATATATCCTTTATCAGCTATTTCAGTTTATGACAATAGTGATGATTTATTCGCAGTAAGAAGATATATTTGACACTAGTAAACATATATTTAAGACTTCTGTCGACGACTCTTGAGATAGTATCAGTTTTAACTTTGCTACATTAGAGTAGACTTTTAAGTCGGTGTATAATTTATTATCTGAAAATATAGAATTGACAAGTATGGTGCATTTTATAACACAGTGCTAATTGTTGATTGTGGTCGCCCTTTTATTTTATTCATTCATTAATTATAACTTATAATAACACCAAAGATGCAATTAACATAACAAATACATTGTGCATACTTAAGTAACAGTTCATTAATTTGCTTTAGACAGAAAGGAACCTATAGATGAAATATAAATACAAACAGAGATTTGTACCTATTGATATTATAACACACACCTACCTTTCTTCTTGATTTCCAGTCAAGCATCAATGATATGTATAATTGTTCTAAAATTCCCCCAGATGAAAATTAATACAACGTCTGGAATGACAGATTAGCCAGTGTTTCGTAAGCATAAATGATTTAAACTATTAAATTATTCCAAGTCAGTACAAAATTGGGTCAAATACTTATACTTTACTTTGATTTTCACCAAGAGTAAATGCTTGCAAATTGGCTTGGTATTAAAAGATGAGATACAATTGCCAGTGAAAAAAATATCTCGTGATGATGTTATTTTTATATAATAATTCAATAAGATACAATATTAAGGAAATGTGTCCATATCATTAAGCCCGAATTGAGAAAAACAGCATGAGAGTGTTTACAACCTACATGTCATTGGAAAAAGTAAAACTGAAAGTCTATTATCAAAATCAAAAGCCCAAACACATCAAACAAATGAATATCAATTGTAATATTCCTGACTTGGTCTTTTCTAATGTAGAAAACGGTGGATTAAACTCGGTTTTATTAAAGCTAGCTTAACCTATCACGTGTATGACAGTCGCATCAAATTCCATTATATTGACAACGATGTGTGAACAAAACAAACAGACATGTTGAAGGCCGTACGGTGACCTATAGTTATTAATTTCTTTGTCATTTGGTCTCTTGTGGAGAGCTGTCTTATTGGCAATCAAACCACATCTTCTTTTTATATTAGAGGTAAAAATGTCACAAATAGTACAGCAGTCAATATTGTGTTATAATCTTAATTAACCACGCTAAGAACAAACAAATATGTATCAAAGAAGCACAAGGCATATAGACAAAGCACATTAGCACAATTGAAAGACAAGAATACAAAAATTATCATAGAATAATATCACAATGACGGAGTTTATAAGTACAAAGCCACTTCATATGTATCAAAGAAACACAAAAAGGCATATAGACAAAGCAAATTAGCAAAAATGTAAGACAAAAATACAAAAATTATCATAGAACTATAACACATTGACGGGATGTATAGAGTCACGTCAAATAGATATCACCAAAAATAGACTAAACAGTAAAAGTAATATTCAAAAAGACAAATAAAATTATAATAATATACGACAAGCATACCTTCTGAAACTTTCCGCTTTGAACACTTAATGACCTCATCCGCCTACATTTTTGAGATCGGAATTATGATATAAATAACATAAAGTAGATGAGCCTTCATTTGATATGCAACAACTCTATGTTCTAGAAAGTTTGATTGTTGCAATTAATAACCCTATCCAACTAATTTTTGGAGGTCGGGATTTGATATTTCCAATGTACACATCATGACATTTCATTTAATAAACAACAACCCTATCTTAAAAGAAAATTTATTTTTTGCACTCAATGACCCCATCCAACCCATTTTTGGGAGACGTCAATTTTAAATTTGAAATGTACACTTTATTTTCTTTCATTTGATATGCGACCACCTTACCATCTGAGAAATTTGAATGTTTGCACTAAATTACCCCACCCGTCCTCCTGGGATGAAAAGGGGGTTTAAAATTTTCATTTTTAAGTAGAGTTTATTAAGACCTTCAATTTGATATATCAGATGACCCAATTTGTTAAAGTGCAAAAAATGATGCAATATCAACTATATAAATAGAAGTTATGAAACTTCCAAAGTCAATGCAAAACTTGAAAATTTCAAATTGAATTTTTGGTGTTTTTTTCCATGGAATGATTTTGGTATTTGGTCAAACATATAACTATGTTAACCTCTTCAATTTCTAACACATTTTAAGAGGTACGCTCTTGTTGATTCAGAAATACATGCCTCCGCTCGCAAAACTGCAAACTGCATTATCTCTACAACGACAATAGATATCTCAAATCTGTTAAATGATAAATGATCTACAGTTGAAGGACAACATTATAGAAAAAGAGTTGGGACAATTTCAAAGTTCACCAAGGTCACAATTAATCATCAAATATATGATGCAATACCAAACTTAAGAACCGGAAGTCTTAGAGACATGGGACTAGCACCATTCAACTCAGGACCACTTGACCTTTCAAATATCACAAGGTCAAGGTCATAGTATACTGTGAAGGTCAAGGTGAAATTTCATCATGACCTGAAATTGACGTCAAATTGAAGGTCTAGAATTATTGATCATCTTTGCAGTTTATAGTAGGTTAATATCTGTTACCTTTAAAAAGATATACACAAAATACTATACTTTTAAGAATCATCCCGTTGTAACTTTTGAACAGACGGTCGGACATTTTTGGGCTTTTTACATAAAATGTAGAGCTCGTCGAGAGGAACATTTTATACGCTGTAAGTATGCAGCAAACTCTTATCGTTTTCTTAATATGCAAGCTTGAAATTGCAGCGTAATTTTTTTTTGCACTTGGTGACCTTTGACAATGGGTGCAAAATAAAGGTCACATGAACTTAAGATTATTGGTGTAAGTCCCAAGTCTTTACGACTTCCGGTTCTCGAGATACAATTTTTAAAAAATTGTGTATATTTTTTCAAGGGAAATAACTCCTTATAAGGGTTAACAACAAAATGATTGTACATATTTATAACCATTGCCATCTTGTCTTGTACATGTTGCCGTTTTCAAATCGATTCTATCTTGAATACTTTTTGAGAAAAATGTAAAAGAAAGAAATTGCTTTAAGGGGACGTAACTCTCATAGGGAATGATGAAATCCTTAGCAGCCTCATATGGTAACACATCATGATGAGATCTAACTTTTGTCCAAATAAGGTCATGATATCTTCAAAAACAACGAGGGGGGGCCATGTCGAAAAAAAACAATAAAAGGGAGATAACTTCTAAAGGGGATGATGAAATCCTACACAGCCTCATCTGGTAATACTTCATGATGAGGTCTACCGATGGTCCATATTTGGTCTTGATGACATCGATAGAAACGGGGGGAGGGCATTTAGAAAAAATGTTGGAAAAAAAAACATTAGAACTAGTATCTCAATTGTTTGTAAAACAATTGAAAGGTCTTTCCTGTAAAGTGATGTTTTCGTAATGTACTTTGTACGACCTTTTGTTTGATATATGACAAGCATACCTTCTGAAACTGTTCGCTTTTTACACTTAATGACCTCTTCCGCCTACATTTTCGAGATCGGAAGTATGATATAAGTAACATAGACAAGATGATCTTTCATTTGATATGCGACAACGCCATGTTCTAGAAAGTTTGATTTTTGCACTTAATAACCCCATCTAACTAATTTTTTGAGGTCAGGAATTTGATATTTCAAATGTACACATCATGGCCTTTCTTTCGATATACAACAACCCTGTCTAAAAAGAAAATTCATTTTTTGCACTCAATGACCCCATCCAACCAATTTTTGGGGGACGTCAATTTGAAATTTGAAATGTACGCTTTATGTTCTTTCATTTGATATGCGACAACCTTACCATCTGAGAAATTTGAATTTTTGCACTTAATGACCCCACCCGTCCCCCTGGGATGAAAAGGGGGTTTAAAATTTTCATTTTTAAGTAGAGTTTTTTAAGACCTTCAATTTGATATATCAGATGACCCCGTTTGACAAAGTGCAAATAATGATGCAATATCAACTATATAAATAGAAGTTATGAAACTTACAAAGTCAATGCAAAACTTGAAAATTTCAAATTGATTTTTTGGTGTTTTTTTCCATGGAATGTTTTTGGTATTTGGTCAAACATATAACTATGTTAACCTCTTCAATTTCTAAAACATTTTAAGTGGTAAGCTCTTGATGATTCAGAAATACATGCCTCCGCTCAAAAAACTTCAAACTGCATTATCTCTAAAACGGCAATAGATATCTCAAATCTGTTAAATGATAAATGATCTACAGTTGAAGGACAACATTATAGAAAAAGAATTGGGACAATTTCAAAGTTCACCAAGGTCACAATTAATCATCAAATATATGATGCAATACAAAACTTGAGAACCGGAAGTCGTAGAGACATGGGACTATCACCATTCAACTCAGGACCACTTGACCTTTCAAATATTACAAGGTCAAGGTCATAGTAAAATGTGAAGGTCAAGGTGAAATTTCATCATGACCTGACATTGACCTCAAATTGAAGGTCTTGAACTACTGATCATCTTTGCAGTTTATAGTAGGTTGATATCTGTTACCTTTAAAAAGATATACAACACAATACTATACTTTTAAGAATCATCCCGTCGTAACTTTTGAACAGACAGTCGGACTCTTTTGAGGACAGTGTATGAAATGTAGAGCTCGTCAAGAGGAACATTTTATACGCTGTAAGTATGCAGCAAACTCTTATCGTTATCTTAATATGAAAGCTTGAAATTGCAGCGTAATTTTTGTTTGCACTCAGTGACCTTTGACCTTGGGTGCAAATTAAAGGTCACATGAACTTAAGATTATTGGTGTAGGTCCCAAGTCTTTACGACTTCCGGTTCTCGAGATACAATTTTTCAAAAATTGTTTATATTTTTTCAAGGGAAATAACTCCTTATAAGGGTTAACAACAAAATGATTGTATATGTTAATTAACATTGCCATCTGGTCCTGTACATGTTGCCGTTTTCAAATCGATTCTATCTTGAATACTTTTTGAGAAAAATGTAAAAGAAAGAAATTGCTTCAAGGGGACATAACTCTCATAGGGAATGATGAAATCCTTAGCAGCCTCATATGGTAACACATCATGATGAGATCTAACTATTGTCCAAATAAGGTCATGATATCTTCAAAAACAACGAGGGGGGGCCATGTCGAAAAAAAAACAATAAAAGGGAGATAACTTCTAAAGGGGATGATGAAATCCTACACAGCCTCATCTGGTAATACTTCATGATGAGGTCTACCGATGGTCCATATTTGGTCTTGATAACTCCAATAGAAACAAGGGGAGGCCATGTTAAACAAATGCTGGATGAAAAAAAAAAAAAAAAACAGGAGAAAAACAATAAGGTCTTTCCTCGCGGAGAGGAAAGACCTTAAAAACAGTAAGGTCTTTCCCCACGTAGGGGAAAGACCTTAAATATACAACAACCCTACCTTAAAAGAACATTTATTTTTTGCACTCAATGACCCCATCCAACCCATTTTTGGGAGACGTCAATTTGAAATTTGAAATGTACGCTTTATGTTCTTTCATTTGATATGCGACAACCTTACCATCTGAGAAATTTGAATGTTTGCACTAAATGACCCCACCCGTCCCCTGGGATGAAAAGGGGGTTTAAAATTTTCATTTTTAAGTAGAGTACATTTAGACCTTCAATTTGATATATCAGATGACCCCATTTGACAAAGTGCAAAAAATGATGCAATATCAACTATATAAATAGAAGTTATGAAACTTACAAAGTCAATGCAAAACTTGGAAATTTCAAATTGAATTTTTGGCGTTTTTTTCCATGGAATGTTTTTGGTATTTGGTCAAACATATAACTATATTAACCTCTTCAATTTCTAAACATTTTAAGTGGTAAGCTGTTGTTGATTCAGAAATACATGCCGCCGCTCGCAAAATTTCAAACTGGATTATCTCTAAAACGACAATAGATATCTCAAATCTGTTAAATGGTAAATGATCTACAGTTAAAGGACAACATCATAGAAAAAGAATTTGGACAATTTCAAAGTTCACCAAGGTCACAATTAATCATCAAATATATGATGCAATACCAAATTTCAGAACCGGAAGTCGTAGAGATATGGGACTATCACCATTCAACTCAGGACCACTTGACCCTTCAAATATCACAAGGTCAAGGTCATAGTATAATGTGAAGGTCAAGGTGAAATTTCATCATGACCTGACATTGACCTCAAATTGAAGGTCTTGAATTACTGATCATCTTTGCAGTTTATAGTAGGTTGATATCTGTTACCTTTAAAAAGATATACACACAATACTATACTTTTAAGAATCATCCCGTCGTAACTTTTGAACAGACAGTCGGACACTTTTGAGCTCAGTGTATAAAATGTAGAGCTCATAGAGAGGAACATTTTATACGCTGTAAGTATGCAGCACACTCTTATCGTTTTCTTGATATGCAAGCTTGAAATTGCAGCGTAATTTTTTTTTGCACTTGGTGACCTTTGACCTTGGGTGCAAATTAAAGGTCACATGAACTTAAGATTATTGGTGTAGGTCCCAAGTCTTTACGACTTCCGGTTCTCGAGATACAATTTTTAAAAAATTGTGTATATTTTTTCAAGGGAAATAACTCCTTATAAGGGTTAACAACAAAATGATTGTATATATTCATTATCATTGCCATCTGGTCTTGTACATGTTGCCGTTTTCAAATCAATTCTATCTTGAATACTTTTTGAGAAAAATGTAAAAGAAAGAAATTGCTTCAAGGGGACGTAACTCTCATAGGGAATGATGAAATCCTTAGAAGCCTCATATGGTAACACATCATGATGAGATCTAACTGTTGTCCAAATAAGGTCATGATATCTTTAAAAACAACGAGGGGGGGCCATGTCGAAAAAAAACAATAAAAGGGAGATAACTTCTAAAGGGGATGATGAAATCCTACACAGCCTCATCTGGTAATACTTCATGATGAGTTCTACCGATGGTCCATATTTGGTCTTCATAACTCTAATAGAAACGAGGGGAGGCCATGTCAAAGAAATGCTGGATGAAAAAAAAAAAAAAAAAATATGCGACAACACCATGTTCTAGAAAGTTTGATTTTTGCACTTATTTACCCTATCCAACTAATTTTTGGAGGTCGGGAATTTGATATTTCAAATGTACACATCATGACCTTTCATTTGATATACAACAACCCTACCTTAAAAGAACATTTATTTTTTGCACTCAATGACCCCATCCAACCCATTTTCGGGATACGTCAATTTGAAATTTGAAATGAATGCTTTATGATCTTTCATTTGATATGCGACAACCTTACCATCTGAGAAATTTGAATGTTTGCACTAAATGACCCTACCCGTCCCCCTGGGATGAAAAGGGGGTTTAAAATTTTCATTTTTAAGTAGAGTTTATTAAGACCTTCAATTTGATATATCAGATGACCCCATTTGACAAAGTGCAAATAATGATGCAATATCAACTATATAAATAGAAGTTATGAAACTTACAAAGTCAATGCAAAACTTGAAAATTTCAAATTGATTTTTTTTGGTGTTTTTTTCAATGGAATGTTTTTGGTATTTAGTCAAACATATAACTATGTTAACCTCTTCAATTTCTAAAACATTTTAAGTGGTAAGCTCTTGATGATTCAGAAATACATGCCTCCGCTCGTAAAACTTCAAACTGCATTATCTCTAAAACGACAATAGATATCTCAAATCTGTTAAATGATAAATGATCTACAGTTGAAGGACAACATTATAGAAAAAGAATTTGGACAATTTTAAAGTTCACCAAGGTCACAATTAATCATCAAATATATGATGCAATACAAAACTTGAGAACTGGAAGTCGTAGAGACATGGGACTATCACCATTCAACTCAGGACCACTTGACCTTTCACATATCACAAGGTCAAAGTCATAGTATAATGTGAAGGTCAAGGTGAAATTTCATCATGACCTGACATTGACCTCAAATTGAAGGTCTTGAACTACTGATCATCTTTGCAGTTTATAGTAGGTTGATATCTGTTACCTTTAAAAAGATATACACACAATACTATACTTTTAAGAATCATCCCGTCGTAACTTTTGAACAGACAGTCGGACTCTTTTGAGCTCAGAGTATAAAATGTAGAGCTCGTCGAGAGGAACATTTTATACGCTGTAAGTATGCAGCAAACTCTTATCGTTTTCTTAATATGAAAGCTTGAAATTGCAGCGTAATTTTTTTTTGCACTCGGTGACCTTTGACCTTGGGTGCAAATTAAAGGTCACATGAATTTAAGATTATTGGTGTAGGTCCCAAGTCTTTACGACTTCCGGTTCTCGAGATACAATTTAAAAAAAATTGTGTATATTTTTTCAAGGGAAATAACTCCTTATAAGGGTTAACAACAAAATGATTGTATATGTTTATTATCATTGCCATCTGGTCTTGTACATGTTGCCGTTTTCAAATCGATTCTATCTTGAATACTTTTTGAGAAAAATGTAAAAGAATGAAATTGCTTCAAGGGGACGTAACTCTCATAGAGAATGATGAAATCCTTAGCAGCCTCATATGGTAACACATCATGATGAGATCTAACTTTTGTCCAAATAAGGTCATGATATCTTTAAAAACAACGAGGGGGGGCCATGTCGAAAAAAACCAATAAAAGGGAGATAACTTCTAAAGGGGATGATGAAATCCTACACAGCCTCATCTGGTAATACTTCATGATGAGGTCTACCGATGGTCTATATTTGGTCTTGATAACTCCAATAGAAACGAGGGGAGGCCATGTCAAACAAATGCTGGATGAAAAAAAAAAAAAAAAAAAAAAAAAAAAAAAAAAAAACAGGAGAAAAACAATAAGGTCTTTCCTCGCGGAGAGGAAAGACCTTAATAACATGTTATTAAGATGATAAACAATGTCACTACACAGAATCTTTACTTCAAGACCATCGTGTATTATTTGTGATTTTGATACGGAATATTTATCAACAAGGTCTTGGTACCTTCCGATGAACTTTTTTTTAGAAAAAGGAAGAGACATTCTTTGACATACCACTGGTTCATCGATTATCTGATCAGGCACTAGTGACGTTTTACAAAGTCTGAGTAGCAGCTGCAAGCTCTTGAATACTGAATAAGTTGGGAAATGTATATCCCATATGCAGGTGAAGTTGGTATATTGCTATTAAGGTGGGGAAAATTCATAATTTCAAAATTAAATTCGTCTCGTTAGTCATAAATTATGATACTGAAATGACCATGTATGTCAAAGTATAAATCTTAAAATGAGGCGAAGGAAGCCGTGTCTGTTGTTTCTTTATAATTTCTCGTTATAGGGGATATATTTATTATGGAACCCAATCAGAAAATTTTGGATTGTTAATGGAAAGAACATCATCAATATATCTGAATGTGAATTTAAATGTCTTTGCTTCTTTATCTTTTTTGACAATTGTCCGAAGGAACTCCTATTCATATGAAAATAAAAAGAGGTTACTGTTTGCTTATTGAATGATACTGAAAATCATTTTCTGCGAGAATTTTGTATGTGTTTATGGTATAGGTGTGGTCTATTGTACTACCTATATTTTTTGGTCATTTGTAGTATCTTTCCCAGTAATCAGCACTTCTGTGTTGACATGAATTATCATTGATTATAGTATTATTCATAAATTAACTGTTTACAAACTTTTGAATTTTTGAAAAACTTAGGAATAGCTATAGATTACCTTATCTGAATTTGGCAAAACGTTTTGGAATTTTGGTCCTCAATGCTCTTCAACTTCGTACTTTATTTGGCATTTTTAACTTTTGTTTTGGATTCGAGCATCACTGATGAGTCTTTTGTTGACGAAACGCGCGTTTAAATACAAAATTTAATCCTGGTATCTATGATGAGTTTATTTAATTCATTATTTAAAACAAAAGGTACAATATCAAAAAAACATGTCGTATTCCTTGTATAAGCAAACCAGCACGCGAGTGAAAACTAACATACCATTGACAATACACGAGACAAGATAGTCGACAAGTAATACCAATGACAATACACGAGACAAGATAGTCGACAAGTAATACCATTGACAATACACGAGACAAGATAGTCGACAAGTAATACCATTGACAATACACGAGACAAGATAGTCGACAAGTAATACCAATGACAATACACGAGACAAGATAGTCGACAAGTTATACCATTGACAATACACGAGACAAGATAGTCGACAAGTAATACCAATGACAATACACGAGACAAGATAGTCGACAAGTAATACCAATGACAATACACGAGACAAGATAGTCGACAAGTAATACCAATGACAATACACGAGACAAGATAGTCGACAAGTAATACCATTGACAATACACGAGACAAGATAGTCGACAAGTAATACCATTGACAATACACGAGACAAGATAGTCGACAAGTAATACCAATGACAATACACGAGACAAGATAGTCGACAAGTTATACCATTGACAATACACGAGACAAGATAGTCGACAAGTAATACCAATGACAATACACGAGACAAGATAGTCGACAAGTAATACCAATGACAATACACGAGACAAGATAGTCGACAAGTAATACCATTGACAATACACGAGACAAGATAGTCGACAAGTAATACCAATGACAATACACGAGACAAGATAGTCGACAAGTAATACCATTGACAATACACGAGACAAGATAGTCGACAAGTAATACCAATGACAATACACGAGACAAGATAGTCGACAAGTAATACCATTGACAATACACGAGACAAGGTAGTCGACAAGTAATACCATTGACAATACACGAGACAAGGTAGTCGACAAGTAATACCATTGACAATACACGAGACAAGATAGTCGACAAGTAATACCAATGACAATACACGAGACAAGATAGTCGACAAGTAATACCATTGACAATACACGAGACAAGATAGTCGACAAGTAATACCATTGACAATACACGAAACAAGATAGTCGACAAGTAATACCATTGACAATACACGAGACAAGATAGTCGACAAGTAATACCAATGACAATACACGAGACAAGATAGTCGACAAGTAATACCATTGACAATACACGAGACAAGATAGTCGACAAGTAATACCATTGACAATACACGAGACAAGATAGTCGACAAGTAATACCATTGACAATACACGAGACAAGATAGTCGACAAGTAATACCATTGACAATACACGAGACAAGATAGTCGACAAGTAATACCAATGACAATACACGAGACAAGATAGTCGACAAGTAATACCAATGACAATACACGAGACAAGATAGTCGACAAGTAATACCATTGACAATACACGACGACAAGATAGTCGACAAGTAATACCATTGACAATACACGAGACAAGATAGTCGACAAGTAATACCATTGACAATACACGAGACAAGATAGTCGACAAGTAATACCAATGACAATACACGAGACAAGATAGTCGACAAGTAATACCATTGACAATACACGAGACAAGATAGTCGACAAGTAATACCATTGACAATACACGAGACAAGATAGTCGACAAGTAATACCATTGACAATACACGAGACAAGATAGTCGACAAGTAATACCATTGACAATACACGAGACAAGATAGTCGACAAGTAATACCAATGACAATACACGAGACAAGATAGTCGACAAGTAATACCATTGACAATACACGAGACAAGATAGTCGACAAGTAATAAGGCAGAAGATACAAAGTTAAGAAAATGTCGGCGACTCTCAGAAAAGATAAACTTGATTTTGGATACGGTTAGTATCTTCACTTCGGGTTGTTTATTTTTGTTTTTGCGCTGGTCAAATTTTGTTACATTAAAACTTTTGTCTCGCAGTTACTGAACAGCATGATATTCCTCATATGTGGATATACTGTTAGCAATTATTGAATGGAAACAAATTAGTTGGAGCATGTCAAGATATCAATTTATATATATGTTTATTACTTATTATTAAGTGAATGAATTGGGTTCGTTTCGTTTACTTTTTATGACTACGGTTATCTGTTCATCTCACCAATATGATGAAGAAAAAAAATATTTATGAGTTTCAATGGGATTTTTTTTCACAGTGACGAATTTCATAGTTTTGCATAATTTCCTTTGGTGTATACAATATAGTAGAAAAAAATACGATACAAAAGGAAGCTGTTTGTCAAATGGAAATTTAATAAGTTTGTGAAAATTGACAAAATGATTTAATTTACTAGTAACTACAGTTTATATATATGACCCATCTCCTTTGATGTAGTATATTAAAACAATTTAACAAAACTACTGATCTTTTGACTATTGGACTATTCAAAGATGTCTAAATGTCCATGAAATTTCACCGATTCATCTTTTTATCAAATTTCGTCCAAATTGATTGATATGAAAGATGAATCTAGAGATAGTAGTTCCGAGTCAGCGCGCATTTGTACAAGAGGATTGAAGCATGTAAACACCAAATCAACATGCTATTTGAACATAAATTATGCAACGGTGGCCATATTGTCTTGGTGTTATTTATATTTTATTCGGCGCCGTTCGTAACCCGTATATTATAAACTTGGTGTGCGACTAATCTATAAATTTACAACTGAGTGACGAAGTAAAAAGCAACCGTGACCTTTCTTTGATGAGGAGGTTGAAATCTCTAATATTTACGACGATGGAGATACTTTAGTCGGGTGAGATGTCCTGTGCTAGTAGTAGTAACTGAATGAAGTTTGAAACTTTAATGTGAATTTAATTGGATGATAATTAAAGTATAACGAATGTTACAGATTAAAAATTTAAATCCAACGATCCCCTTTATACCAATTAATTTCTCGTGATCAGACGGAATTACAAATATTTGCATGTTGTATCAAGGTACACGAAAGAATGAAATTCAATAGGGAAAATTATCAAGGGTACGAGGTACAAATTACTCTGGGTTAATAAATAAAGATCAAATGCGTAAAGTTTTTTTTATCTAAAGAGTATTGAACTAAATCTACGACAGATACAAATTATCTTCCATTTAAACATTTTAACCACAGATATTTTATATGTATTTATATAGTAACTTTTTACGATTGAAAAAAAGTGCTTCATAGGTCACTAAACCATTGAAATATAATTTGGCATAGTGAAGATGTTTAAATACTTACAGAACAAATTTTTATCCAACTAAATAATTTTGTTGTAGTCCGTACACTGGGTCAATGGTAGCCGATGAGACTTACAATGTAGACGGAATTGTATACATATTTGTTGATATCCACGTCTCTGTCCTCCATTGAAGTGTTGTACCTAAGGTGGTTGATATTCAAAATATGTTTACCTTTTAATTTCGATATTTGCATCTCACTATCCGATGCCGTTTTTGTCTCTTAGTGAAAATACAAACAACATAGTTTCACGGTAAGCACTTTTTGAGGAGACAACCATTTCATTTTCCGGGGCCCCTGCCTCGTTTTACGAATTATACCTCGAATTTGACATAAGCGGTCATTTCAGTACCAAAATCTGTAACAAACAAAACGATTTAATTTGGAAATTATATAACTGCCTCTGTATATATACTTCCCACCATTGTGTTATTGTGGCATGGTCATTTTTTGTCTTCTTGTCTTTAATTTTTGCCTATGTACTTTGCCTATAGTGTGTGTCTATATGCCATTATCTTTCTTTGTTGAAAAAGTTATTAATTTGTATTATAATTAAGATTATAACACAATGTTGTACTCCAAAATTTGACAATTTTATCCGTTATGTTGATTTGTTTTTCTCGCACATATATTGTTGTCAATATAATGGAATTATATACGACTGTCATACAAAAGAGAGGTTTAGCTAGGTGTAAAACCAGGTTAATCAACCATTTTATACACGAGGAAATGCCTGTACAAAGTCAGGGATACAGGGGCGGATCCAGCCATTTAAAAAGGGGGGGGGGGTGTTCCAATTACATGTCCCCATTCAAATGCATTGATCGTCCAAAAAAAGGGGGGGTTCCAACCCCCGGAACCCCCCCCCCCCCCTTCTGGATCCGCGCCTGGGGATATGACAGTTGTTTTCTTTTCGTTTGATGTGGTTCAGCTTTTTATTTTTCTATTTGATACAGGACTTTCCGTTTTAAATTTGCCATTTTGTTCGGTATTTTTGTTATTCTACTTTTTAGCTGACCGGTTAATGTTTTTTACGCAAAACCAGACACACGATGGCATTTTATTTGTTTTTCTTCAAATATGAAAATTGAACATTTATAACCCTAAATTGTTATACCAAGAATCAAAGTAATCGATATTTAAAAATTGCTTTTTCTGAGTATAGTCTCATAGGCAAAAACATCTTAAAAAGAGATGCAATCTGAAATATTGATCTCTGATTACGTTATACTACATATGAGCTCATATGTAGTTTAACGTAATCAGAGATCAATATTTTAATAAGATTGAAAGAGATGAAAGATACCAAAGGAACATTCAAACTCATAAGTCAAAAATAAACTGTGCCATGGCCAAAAAAGAAACAGAAAAACAACAGTACACAAAACACAATATGGAATACAAAAGACGGAGCAACCCCCTCCCCCCCCCCAAAACAAATATGGGGGTGATATGGCAGTTTTTAAAAATAAGTCCTGAAAGTAGAACACAGTTTAAAAATGTAAATATAACCAAATTTGATTAGACTGTCGTACAAAGTAGAGGTTTAGCGCTATAAAACCAGGTTTAATCCACCATTTTCTACATTTGAAAATGCCTGTACCAAATCAGGAATATGACAGTTGTTGTCCATTCGTTTTTGATGTGTTTTGTCATTTGATTTTGCCATGTGATAGGGACTTTCCGATTTGACATTCCTCTGAGTTCAGTATTTTTGTGATTTTACATTTTACACCCCAAACTAATTTTGATTTGCTAGCATTTGATATTTATTATTTTGTATTAGTATTTTCTGATCATATCAAATAATAAAAAAATGATAAAACGGAAGCTGTTACTGAAATTAGTAGAACCGATTTTAACACTGCCGGAGAATATCGGTATACGGGACATTAGATTTACAGCTTAGAATCGCTGGTATGTAAAATATCTTGTGAAAAGCGCAACACTATGCTTTTCATTTATGCAGACAGATTTCAATAAAACGGTGTAATCGTTATAATCCAACAGAGTAATTAATTAGGCATTAGAAAACAAATTTTGTTTACCCATCCATCATGAGGTTTAGCGTTAACAATCTGATGAATGTATTTTTAATTGTACAAGTCATTTTTTACAATAAGCTCCTTTTGTGTAATCAGCTTCACTTCAAACTTTTTTGTCGCCCTGCACTAGTTCGAAATTTGCTTTAGTTGTTTTATGCATTATTCACATCTATCTGAGACATTTTTGATATGATAAATGACTTTAAAAATGGTTTGATCTTCGTCATATGTCAAATCATGTTATACAATTGAGCTTCAAGTCGATATAATCCTCCTAGGCGTCAGGGTGTATCTAAGTCTAACGTACAGCTGACCTGCACCAATCCTTAGTGAGGATAGCCAGATTTATTATTGTAGACCTTTTTTTTTTACATTTTTGAAACTTAAACAACAGAGTAACAGTGTTTGATTGATGATATTTCGTTATTGTTCTGTATGAAATCAAATTACATGTCTAATACTGAACTACCTAGAAAATACCAAAATACAATAGTGAAAAAACCATAGGCAAAAAAAGTGAACAACAGGAAAACATACAAGAGTAAAAAAAAAAAGAAAACGGAGCTTAAAAAACGTTATGATTGAGGAACACACATATCACCATAAAGCGATTCGATGAAGTTTGGTACTCTGGGCGGGACAGTAAATCTTTCTTTTTTTATTGACCAAATTTGTGATTCAAAACTACATTGTATACTTCCGTTTCTAACATATTGTGTATATGATGCACTCCGTTCCATTAATTGATTTTCATTGAAATGTGCAAACAACAGAACTGTTAAGCAGAGAGCACACACCATGTGTTTGGTTAAAAGTTGACCAGTGTAGAAAGTAGTACATAAATAAGATGGAAATGGTAAATGTTCTGCCACCACATTTAAAAGCAAGAATGTGTCCCAAGTACACGGATGCCCTATCCGAACTATCATTTTCTATGTTAGTGGATCGTAAAATGGAATAAAATCGCTAATTTGGCATTAAAATTAGAAAGATCATATCACAGGGAACATGTTTACTAAGTTTCAAGTTGATCGGACTTCAACTTCATCAAAAACTACCTCGACCAAAAACTTTAACCAAAACTTTAACCTGAAACGGGACAGACGGATGAACGGACGAACGGACGGACGGAGGCACAGACCAGAAAACATAATGTCCATAAATGGGACATAAATATAATAAAGAGGTGTAGAAGGCCAGTAATAACCACTGACGGAACTCTTGACTGGACAGACATACACATGGCGGAGTTGAATTAGACATTTGATCATTTCATCCACTTTAAAAACTTATGATACATTCAGCAATACACAATACAATCAATCACATATTCGCTAGTCAAAAAAGAAAAAAAAGTAAATGATAATAATAACAATATACAATTTGTGACATTTATGGTTTTAGCGCGTCTGGCGTACTAAATTATAGTCCTGGTACCATTGATAACTATTAGTTTAGTCGTACAAATAGATCAGATAACACATCCACGTGAAGACACTATAATGCTGGTACCATTGATAACTATTAGTTTAGTCTGACAAACATCCACGTGAAGACCCTATAACCTTGTACCATTGATAACTATTAGTTTAGTCTGACAAACATCCACGCGAAGACCCTATAACCTTGTACCATTGATAACTATTAGTTTAGTCGTACAAATATATCAGATAACACATCCACGTGAAGACCCTATAATGCTGGTACCATTGATAACTATTAGTTTAGTCGTACAAACATCCACGTGAAGACCCTATAACCTTGTACCATTGATAACTATTAGTTTAGTCGTACAAATAGATCAGATAACACATCCACGTGAAGACCCTATAATGCTGGTACCATTGATAACTATTAGTTTAGTCTGACAAACATCCACGCGAAGACCCTATAACCTTGTACCATTGATAACTATTAGTTAAGTCGTACAAATAGATCAGATAACACATCCACGTGAAGACCCTATAATGCTGGTACCATTGATAACTATTAGTTTAGTCTGACAAACATCCACGCGAAGACCCTATAACCTTGTACCATTGATAACTATTAGTTAAGTCGTACAAATAGATCAGATAACACATCCACGTGAAGACCCTATAATGCTGGTACCATTGATAACTATTAGTTTAGTCGTACAAACATCCACGTGAAGACCCTATAACCTTGTACCATTGATAACTATTAGTTAAGTCGTACAAATAGATCAGATAACACATCCACGTGAAGACCCTATAATGCTGGTACCATTGATAACTATTAGTTTAGTCTGACAAACATCCACGCGAAGACCCTATAACCTTGTACCATTGATAACTATTAGTTAAGTCGTACAAATAGATCAGATAACACATCCACGTGAAGACCCTATAATGCTGGTACCATTGATAACTATTAGTTTAGTCGTACAAACATCCACGTGAAGACCCTATAACATTGTACCATTGATAACTATTAGTTTAGTCGTACAAATAGATCAGATAACACATCCAGTTGAAGACCCTATAACGCTGGTAATAGATGAGGGTTTGATCAAGCTACTGTTTGCCACTTGATTATAAGACCAAGAGGTATTACAAATATATCATGTGTCATCAATTATGTCCTCACACAAAACACAATTAAGTTTGTCAATTATATAATCGAATTTTAACATTGTTTTTTTTAAACTTCTAGTATTTAAGGGATAACTGTAAAACTGCCAAATAGTCTCATTTGAAGATCTTGATATGCTTTTGAGATATAGGCTAAAGCAACCTTATCAATATCTGAACATTAAATTTCTGCACTGGAATGGTCATTTGTATCTATATTCATTTATTGACCTTATTTGTTACGTTCGGAGGACGTTTTTTTTCAACAAACAATCGCCTTTTCCGTAGGAAAGAACTGTGCTACTCTTCTTGACGAAACATCTCATTCGAAAAGACAAAAGCAATGCAATGATAATAACAAATGAATAGTTATCAAAGGTACCAGGATTATAATTTAGTACGCCAGACGCGCGTTTCGTCTACATAAGACTCATCAGTGACGCTCATATCAAAATATTTATTAAGCCAAACAAGTAAAAAGTTGAAGAGCATTGAGGATCCAAAATTCCAAAAAGTTGTGCCAAATACGGCTAAGGTAATCTATGCATGGGATAAGAAAATCCTTAGTTTTCGAAAATTCAAAGTTTTGTTAACAGGAAATTTGTAAAAATGACCACATTATTGATATTCATGTCAACACCGAAGTGTTGACTACTAGGCTGGTGATACCCTCGGAGACGAAACGTCCACCAGCAGTGGCATGAAACGACTTCTAAAGAAAACGCATCACAACTACTTTCATTGAAATACTTTAACATTCTAGCTAAAACGAAATTAGTATACCCCTCTAAAAAGAAATAAATATTGATATAGTGATGTTAGTTGGAGCTTACATTCATACAACCGTCAAATACGATCATGTACTCAAACCGAACCAATCAACGTGTTGGATTTATTTTGCGAGCACCATCTTTTATCTGAAAACCAAGTAAAGTTTTATGACTGGAAGCTATTTAAAGAGGAGAGAGAAAGACAGTGATAAAAAGTTATGGCAAATGGTGCTGACGGTTATTGCACTTGAGTTAAACCGTGCTTCATTTTCAGTTTTATAGTAATCGTCTTACTTTATATACAATGTAAAATGCGAATGTGTTATTAAACTTTATTATTTTTTTATTATCGTTTATTAATGTGTGTTCAGAATTCAAAAAAAAAAAAGAACCATAACGTGCTACTTGATAATAAAAAAAAATAAATAAAAAAAAATAGACAACAATTTAGAATTAGTCTGCATACTACAGTAGTATATATCTATTTATTAACATAAATGGAAATTATTACATATTGTTCAGTCTGTAAAAATGATACAATAATCCCATATTAACATAGATATGGTGTTATCTGGCGTCATCTAAGGCCAGAGTTTTTATATTTGATATAATTAATACTGTTAAAAAATCGTCCTAATCGCATATATACCTGATACGTAATTTCATAATCTGACATACCTATTTGTAAGGAGCAGAATTAGGCTAAAAGCTTTTATAGATGTTATATAATTTTTATTCAAAATGTAACATTTTTTCCCTGTACGTACATCTCACTTTAATTTAAAAAATCAAAAAAAAATCTTTGATGACCTATATTGGTTTAATATGATTAATTGGTACTCGTATTTTGATATCATGATAAGTATAAAGGTCGGTACATTTGATCAATTTTTAGTCCGCCCTTTAAAAATTGGAACACTATGATTTATAATATTATATTTTTTTGTATGAATACTTACATTTAATATTTCATATCTCCAGTTTACAGCTCTTATTACTTAGAGGAACTCCCATGGATTATTTAACAATTGTATACCTCGAACAAAAAACGGTTTTGAGATCTAAAATGTTTCAATGAATTGACAAAGAAGTCTTATTTTGCATGCGGAAAAGGAGCGCAACATATCGTATACCTCTGGATGTAATCCAATATTACTTGAACCTATTCCTTAAAAAAAATATGAAAGAACATCCCCCTCATTCACACACAAACAAATATATGAGAGATGAACTCGCGTGGCACTGTGTCGCGTGGTGTGGTTGTTGTATAACATGTAGTTGTTCACATCGTTGTTTACTTGTATAAGACGTATGCGACAACTATTTCCAGTGCTGGTTCATTGTGAGGCTGAAAAGTAAGTATAATTGTGATGTCGGAAGACAATAAAGAGATAGATAGCTTTCAATGTACCGATATGAAAAAGTCCATACTTATGGTATGAGCCTCTCATGATAATCTAAAAGCTATAGTTACAATTTACGTAGAGTTGAAATGCTTCACCGCACCTTGCAGAGTAAGTAAAAAAATTTAAAAAGATGATTTTGTGCTATAGAGGCATTATTTTTCTAAAAACTTGAACGATAAATTGAATAGTTTTAAATATGCCCTTTCCATTACGACAAAAAAAAACCAATATAAACTAAGACTAACAAGAAGAAAGAGTATCAGCATGCATCAAAATATTTAAGATATCAATGGTGTTTTTTTCTCGAAAAGTACATCAAGTAAAAAAAGGGAAGACCAGAGTTTCAGGTTAAGCCCCAGTCCCACTTGACCACGATTAATTCAGATCGCGGTGAGGTTGCTTTCACGATGCTACTACGTCTTCATTATGCTTCTACAACGATCCCGCTACGATTATACCACGTTCTCACCGCGATTATTCTGCGACCTCTCTACGCTTATCAAGATCTTTCTACGCTCATCACGTTCTCACTACGACCATACCAGGAGTTATCCGATTGCAACACGATCTTACCACGCTTTTACTGCGATTATAGTACGTTTTTACCACGATTATACTACGTTCATACCACGATCTTACTACGTTCATACCACGATCTTACTACGTTATCAGTAATAACGTCAACATCGTGTTCCATATCAATACAGTTCCATTCCTTCTTTTTCTGATTAATAAATAGATTTCTCGGAATTAATACAGTCATGCCACCAAACTCTTCTAGAACACGTGGGCGTGGTGGTAGAATTTGATGTAGAGGCAGGGGGAGCTCTGATAGTAACGAATCCTAATCAAGCAGAGATTTCAGACCGACCAATCCAACCTAAATTACAACCTTTTGCTGGTCCATAAGGTCAAATGACGATATTGTAGTGAACGATAACGAGATGACACAGACGTGTCAATAGATATAGGAAGATGTGGTATGAGTACCAATGAGACAACTCTCCATCCAAGTAACAATTAATAAGAGTAAACCATTATATGCTTGGTCCGTTTCTGTGTGTGTTACATTGTAGTGTTGTGTCGTTGTTCTCCTCTTATATTTAATGCGTTTCCCTCGGTTTTGGTTTGTTACCCGATTTTGTTTTTTGTCCATGGATTTATGAGTTTGAACAGCGGTATACTACTGTTGCCTTTATTTATAGGCCAAGGTACGGCCTTCAACACGGAGCCTTGGCTCACACCGAACAGCAAGCTATAAAGGGCCCCATAAATTACTAGTGTAAAACCATTCAAACGGAAAACCAACGGTCTAAACTATATAAACGAGAAGCATGATTGAGCCGTTAGAGAAAATGGGAAAGAACTACATACAGACAAACAAAACCTGGAGATATATAATATATTTTATGTGAAAATGATAATGAGAATGATGGTCGTAGTATGAACGTCGTAAGAAGATCGTGATGAGGACGGCAAGGGCGTGCTAGAATCGTACTATGGTCTTGAAATGCGTGGTGTAAACGTGGTATAGTCGTAGTGGAAGCGTAGTTGGGTCGCGGTGAGAACGTGATAGTCATAGTGAGGTCGTAATAACGTCGCTGTGAAATCGTAGTGCAGTCTCTTCGAATAGAATCACGCTTTCGGTACGCTCTCGCTACGATGGTACAGCGATCTTACTACGACCTTAGTGCTCTCTCACTACGCTTCTACTACGACCTGATTTCGCCACGACCGCACCACGATTGTTTGAACATGTTCAAAGTTGGCTACGTTTATCACGATCTTGAAGACCCCACCACGACCGTGATATGACCTTACTGCGACCTACACGATCGTACTACGATCATCAAAATTCGGATTTTTTCACAGATCGTAGTGCGATCGTTGCCTAGTGGGACTGCGGTATTAAGACATGGATGAAACATACATCCGCAAACACAGGTAATATTTAAATGCATCTGTTTAGAGTAATCATTACTATTTGCTTGGATGAGCTAATAACATTTATGTGGATGTCTTTAAATGCAAAACCAACATATATTTTAAATGCATTGAAACAACTATGAACTAAAGACCATAGAACGTCGATGTTAGCAACTATAAATCATTGCATGGGCTGCAACAATAAGCAAAACACATACCGTATACTGATATCAAGGGCACAGACACGACAAAATGGAACAATTCAAACGAGAAAATCAACGGCCTGCTTAATGTTTAGAGAATACAAAAAATCCCAAGATGGACAGAAAGCAACCAACGACAACTTCTGAATTATAGGCTCCTGAATTGAGATAGTTTAAATTGTACTCAAACAGGTGTAAGAAGTAATACACTAACATATAAGCAATGTATGGTGACTTACACTTGACATTTTTGCAAGCGGTGGTCGTTATCAATCATTATTTATTTTCCCTTATTGTAATATTTGTTTGTTTTAAAAGTGATTAAGAATATAAAAAAAAATTGACTGCTGTACCCTTATTTTTAACATTTATATTTATATTTTTATGTATTTTTCTTATTATCATACATCGTTTTCAAGATAATACAATTTGATGCGATTACCATACAAGCTAGAGGTTTAGATAGCTTAAAATCAGGTTTATTCCACCAATTCTTAATTAAATACATGCCTTTTCCAAGGCAGTTGTTATCCATTCTTTAAATGATTTTGGGCTATTTATTTTGCCCTTTGCTTAGAGACTTTCCGTTTAGAGTTAGGTACTTTTTTTATTTTACTTTTATCCACCAATTTTTAAATAAACATTACTATATATAAAAATGGAAGACGTTTACAGTTCAGACTTCAATACTCAGACAAGCGAACACAAAGTAATGGTTTGATAGGTTTCATTCTATAAGTGGATATATGTATTTATTTATTAAGCGTACACCGTTTTGACATTCTACAACGTATACCGATGCATTTTTTTAAAAATATTTTTCAGTGAAACAGAGACATTATACACATTTGTATATATTTCTCTGAATGAAACAAGCACAATGTAGTTGATTTTCCGGAAAGAGTTGAAACAATCCGTCTGTTAACATTCAATTATATAAATTGTTTGTTATTATGAACACAAATAGTTAAGAATGATTTAAAATGCTAAAAGAAAAGTATCAGAAAAAGTTTAAATGTATAAATATAAAAAACAAAAACAAAGGACGACACATGTACAAAGGGCAACAACGCATACTACATTTGCGTTAAAGAATTGTAAAAAAATCATTGTCCACATAAATTCAATAATATAGTAGAATGAAATAATTTTCTTCTATCAAGCAATATACATAGCATAACGGTGGGGACCCTGTTGCTCAGTCTTTGGTTTCCTATGTGTTTTGAGTGCTATAGTAAGTCTGTTAGTCTGTTGGTTTTTTCTTCTTTTTTAAGCCAATGTGTTAGTTTATTTTTCGACTTATGATGGCCCTTTGGTATCTTTTGCCTCTCTTTCAAAAGCAGATTGAACAGTCAATAAGTAAGAATTCTATATAAAAGTGTGATAGAAAAAAATGCAGTTTCTTTCTGTCATGATTATGGAGGTTTTGAAAGCTAGCAGATTTGCATTACTAGAATCTGTTTCAGGCACAACATTTTGGAATTTTGGATCCTCAATGCTCTTCAACTATATTTTTATTGGCTTTATAAATATTTTGATAACAACGTCACTGATGAGTCTTATGTAGACGAAACGCGCGTCTGGCGTACTAAATTATAATCCTGGTACCTTTGATAACTATAACATAATTGTAAACAAATTAAATTTCTTTTGTTTTAGATACCAATTAATTTTAATATAAACATAAGATAAATATCTACAATCTTATTTCTGATATTTAACTCTTCCTGTATGCATGTTTTACACACGTAGTTGTGATCGCTTTTATAAATAAAGGCAACAGTAGTATTAAACCGCTGTTCGAAATTCATAAATCGATTGAGAAAAAAACAAATCTAGGTTACAAACTAACACTGAGGGAAACTCATCAAATATAAGAGGAGAACTACGACATAACAGAACTTTAATGTCATTGTCATAAAGGTAAAATGGACATTGTGGAAGAATAGTATTCTAAATAGTAATACACACACACACAACCATTTCCGTAACACTTATTTAGCCAGCACTTTGGTGTTGACATGAATAATTTTTATAAATTTACTGTTTGTATTAAATTATAAGCCAGGCACCTTTGACGGAATACGGACGCTATCACGAGTTGGTTGACCGTAATGGAATAACCGTTTCACATATGATATCGGATATGTTCCTTGCGTCGTAACTACAATCCCTTCCCTTTCATGAATGTGACCTACCGAATTAGACTATTTACCGGATTTGTTATAACATGAGCAACACGACGGTGCCACATGTGGAGCAGGATCTGCTTACCATTCCGGAGCACCTGAGATCACCCCTAGTTTTTGGTTGGGTTCGTGTTGTTTATTCTTTAATTTTCTGTGTTGTGTCATGTGTACTCTGTTTGTCTGTTTGTCTTTTTAATTTTAAGCCATGGCGTTGTCAGTTTTTTTTCGATTTATGAGTTTGAATGTCCCTTTGGTATCTTTTGTCCCTCTTTTGATAACTATTTCCACTACTGGGTCTATACCATCGCTGGTGGACGTGTTGTCCTCAATGGTACCAACACAGTAGTCAGTACTTTGGTGTTGACATGCATATCAATGATATGGTCATTTTTTTAAATTTACTGTTTGCAAAAGTATAAATTATTTGAAATACTAATGATTTTCTTATCCAAGGCATAGATATCCGTAGCCGTATTTGGCATAACTTTTTGGAACTTTTGGTCATCATTGCTCTTCAACTTTGTACCTTTTTGGTTTACTAACTATTTTGATATGATCGTCACTGATGAGTCTGATGCAGACGAAACGCACGTCTGGCGTATTCAATTATTAGCCTGCTTCCTTTGATAACTATTTACACTATATTTTTTGCTATGCAAACACCGTAAAAACACAAAAAAAACCAACAATAACACCAAAAGTGTAAACAACCATATACCTATGTTCTATGATTATTTCTGTATTCTTGTCTTTCGAATTTACTAATGTGCTTTGTCTCATGTGCCTTTTTGTGTTTCGTTTTTGCATGTAATGTGGCTCTGTACTTATTTTTTCTGGCAGTGTATTATTGTGTCATGGTAATTGTTTGTTTATGTATCTTTTTTGTTTTTATAGTGATTGAGATAATAACACAACGTTGACTCTTGTACCCCTAATTTTGACATAGTTACCTATTGTTTCTGTTTATCTATTCACACATCGGTGTAGATGTGGTGGAATTTTATACGACTGGCATGCAAGTGAGAGGTTTGACTAGCTCTGAAACCAAGTTTTATCCACCATTTTCTACAAAAGAAAATGCCTGTGCCAAGTCAGGATTATGACAGTTGTTGTCCTTCGTTTTATTTGTTTGCGCTTTTGAATTTGCAATTCGATTAGAGACGTCCTGTGTAAAATTTTCGTTCTGTATTTTTATGATTTTACTTTCTACATAAGATCACAATAAAGACAGTTGGCAAATATATATAGGTACTACCGATCAGATATCGCTGATCTTATAGTCAATTTAATTAAAAATCATGCTAACAATTTACACATATTTATGAGTAAAACGTAGATAAAAAATTAAAATATAATGTGAAATCAAAGTTTGTCAACAATACTGAATGAAGCACTAAACTTTTTACAACAGACTAATACAATAACAATAAACTAAACAATTAGCAAGAACAACATTACGAACTGAAAAATGCTTTGAATGTAAACGAAATTACAAAACAAGATCTGTCATGTGTTAAATAATCACTGGGTACATTATTAATGTGATAAACTAGTAGAAAAGAAAATAGAGGAAATAGAAAAAAAAAACGATCACAACCAACTATGTGTGTAAAACCTGCATACAGGAAGAGTTTAGTATAAGAAATAATATAATATTGTACAATTAATATTGTAGATAATGACTGATAGCAAATACCGGGAACTGTCAATACCTGAGATGATTTTAATGGAAGAAGTTCAGTGTAATGCTTGCAATAATGTAGAACAAAGAAGGGAAAAGAGATGCCCGATTTATGACATGCCATTTCATGACATTTGTCTTAATTCTGAAACCCCAAAATGCTATTAATGCATAGAGCTAAAAGACCAGTATGACTATATGCTGCAACAATCAACGCAATTCCAAAATATATTCAACCTGAACATGGCGACTGTCCATACCGTACCAAGAGCTATTAAACACCCATAAATACAAACAAAATATCAAAGTACTATCCATCTGAATACTGATGACTCTATATATACAGATTTGGCTGATAATAATATAATAGATAAAAATGAAAAGAATAGAATGAAGGAATAAAAAACAATTGGAACAACAATCGAAAAAGAAGAACGGAACGTGTGACAATGATAGAGGATCCAGGATGGAGTCTTTTCAGAATAAGCAAAACCAAATATTCATGAACACCAAAACTCTGCTTATACTGCAACTGTAACTTGTAATTGGTATACAAGAAAATGTGACAGAATATGTCCTTTTGATGATAAACTAAATAACCTTCAAAATGAAAGTAAAAATACCAATAATTACACCTTCGATAGACAAAGTACAATATCAGAGGACTACATGTAGATGCATTATTCAAGCCAACAGTCATCCTCAAATGATAGATAAAGGCAACAGTAGTATACTGCTGTTCAAAACTCATAAATTGATAGAAAAAAAACCCAAATCCGGGTTACAAACTAAAACTGAGGGAAACGCATTAAATATAAGAAAACAACGACACAACATTAAAATGTAACACACACAGAAACGAACTAAGCATTAGACAAAATCCGATGAGAATAACAAATAGAACATCATAACTAAATACATGAATTTGGGATAGAAAAGTACCGTGACACGTTTTACAATATAATAATGTGAATTCACACTCAAATATAAGAAGAAACAAACTACACAAAAGGAACACAACGTTAAAAGGTAAAACACACAGAAACGAACTATAATATAACAATGGCCATATTCCTGACTTTGTACTTTTTTTCGCTTTCGATCTTTTATATCTGGGCGTCACTGGTGAGTCTTGTGTGGACGAGGCGCGTATTTATTTGTATTGTAGTCCTGTAATATTATGTTGTCATTTCAATGTTATATTTAACATTGCCATTAAAGTGCGAGGTTTGGCATGCCACAAAACCAGGTTCAACCCACCATTTTTTCCTTTAAAAATGTCCTGTACCAAGTCAGGAATATGACCATTGTTATATTATTGTTAGTTTCTGTGTGTGTTACATTTTAACGTTGCGTCGTTTGTTTTCTCTTATTTTGAGTGTAATTTCACATTGCAATAAGACGTGTCACGGTATTTGTATATCCCAAATTCATGTATTTGGTTTTGATGTTATATTTGTTATTCTCGTGGGATTTTGTCTGATGCTTGGTCCGTTTCTGTGTGTGTTACATTTTAGTGTTGTGTCGTTGTTCTCCTCTTATATTTAATGCGTTTCCCTCGGTTTTAGTTTGTTGCCCCGATTTTGTTTTTTGTCCATGAATTTATGAGTTTTGAACAGCGGTATACTACTGTTGCCTTTCTTTTGTACAGGATATTTCTTAAAAAGACAAAGATGGTGGGTTGAATCTGGTTTTGTGGCATGGCAAACCTCCCGCTTTAATGGCAATGTTAAATATATCATTAAAATGACAACACAACTTTTAACAGGACTACAATACAAATAAATAGGAGAACATATTGGACAAAGAAACGATCGAATAATAGCTAACAAAAGGCACCAGATTTAAAATGTAATACGCCAGGAGTTTCTATGTATGTTGCATTGTCGTAAACAAATTTGTTGCAAATCAGTGTTTATGTTGTTTCGTTGTATTTCTCTTATAGGTGAAGTGTTTCCGTCAATTTAAGTATAAAACCCGGATTTATTTTCTCTCAATCCATTTATGACTTTTGAACAGCGGTATACCATATTGCCTTCATGTTTCTCCTGTTATTATCTAACAGTTATAGCACACTCTATTTGTTTTGTTCACACATAGTTGTCAGTATAATGAAATTTTATGTAACTGTTATACAAGTGAGAGGTTTAGATAGCTATAAAACCAGTTTTAATTCATCATTTTCTACATAAAAATTACCTGTACCGCGTCAGGAATATGATAGTTATCCATTCGTTTCATGGGTGTTGATTTTTTTGGTAAACCATTTGATTAAGTTCTTCCCTTTTCGGATTTTTCTAGAAGTTCGGTATTTTTATTATTTCACTCCTTTTTCAAATACCAGCAAAAACCTTAAATATAACAATAAAATGGGACAAAAATTCATACGGGAAAAAAGCACACCTAATCACTGCAGAAATCAAATTATAAAAACATAACGTACAAAATAAAGAAGACATATAGAGCGGATTTTGGTACACTGACATCAAGATGTCTAAATACAAATGAACGGTGCCTTTTATAAAATGTACGTGATAATATGACATTATCGAATTGGTTTAACACATTCTCCCGTTCTTTGAAAGAGTACTATATTTCAACCTTTTTCGTTGTTTTGAAAACGTTTATGCACTAGAACTTACATTTTAATCCATATGATTTTATTTTCATCCCATAAAACAAAGACACTCTTGAAAAACATAGACATATAAACATTAATTTACTCTCAAAATGTCCTTTTCAATGCCAGTTTTTTTTTTTATATAAAGTATCTGTATATCGAAGTATATATAGATTTCATGAATGCATTTCCGTCCAAATTTGCATTGATATTTGCAAAAAAATGATTTAAAACTATATTTTGAAATAAACCATTGTAAGGTTATAGCAAACTTTTTTGAAACAAAATAATTATTTTTATCACAAACAATCATTTACCTCCTATGATTTTTATATTAGGTTCTAGCATTTTTAACGGCTTATTTGGAAGCAAGTCTGTTTGTTTACATTTTGATAATATGTTATCGTCGACAAAACGTGGCCACACTCGTAAAACACCATCATATCACTCTAAAAAACACGATTCAAGCGAACATTACACCTACTGTGTTACAAATGACAAATATATAAAAATATATTATAATATTTTGATATTATTAAATACTTCCCTTTTGATCACTGGACTTGTGACATAAATTAAATCAAACATAGTATTTCTCATGACTTTGAAGGAAACAAACACCTCAAGGTTTTACCATTATTTGACTAATTCAATATATTTACTTTGTACCTTATTGTTTGGTACCATTCACTTTAGTTTGTAAGTATTATTTGTGATTCATTATTTACGTATATATTAAATCTTATGAGTATATAATGTCTTCATTTTAATGACTAAGGATTATGCATTTAATTAACAATATGTTTTTTTTTAAATTCGACTTTTAAACTTTTAAAGCATGAATGGACTTCTTTTTGTTCATCGTTTAAACGAAATTACATTTTATTGGAATTGGTGACATTAATGAGCTATATATTCATGTGTTTAATTTCAATTTTCCTGATCAAATATATATGAAAATATGTAGAGAAGGCGTCACCCATGATTATTGTTAAATTAATGTACATTCATATATTCTTTCTAGGACAACCATGATGCTTTTATTCCTTGTCTTCATACCGAGTACCGTGCAAACAATAACGACAACATGCCCATCCCAGTGTGTTTGTAACGAAGAAAAAAATTATGCAAAATGCACAAATCTTCTCGTGATTCCTGTGCTACCATCTTATGTTACTTCTCTAGACTTCTCCGGGAATTTTATTTACCACTTAAAGCGAAGCACATTGACTACATTGAAATCGCTCAAATTAGAAAACCTGTCGCTTGCAAATGACAATATACTTCATGCAAGTTCAGATTCGCTGAATAATTTATTGTATCTCCGTTCGCTTGATTTAAGTCAAAACCCCTTGAACTTAAGCGTTGCTGTAACTGCTATTATGAGTATACGATCTGCATTGTTTTCAACTTTGATACTAAATAAAAATCCATGGATATTTATTGAAAACGGCAGTATACTAAACGAATTATGTACTACATTCAATTTAACGCATGTATCTTTAAGGTTTTCATGCACCACATCATTGTCCTTCAACGAAATGAGCAAATGCGTATATTTGCGATTTTTCGATATCAGCCACGGAGGTATCAAATTTGTGGAACCCGGATTCTTGAGGAATTTAAAAGAATTAATCCTTCAAAATAATGGCATCGCTCTCCAAAGAGGATTTTTTGGAGAAGAGACAAATTGTTATTTTCCTGAACTCGAAATTCTTAGGCTTGAATACAATATGATTATGAATCTTGAAAATCGACTATCTTGCCTAGATAAGCTTAAAATACTAATACTTGACAACAATCCAGTGAGACGTATATCCAACGATACATTTATCAATCTTCCGTCACTTTCACTTGTGTCTATTGCCAACCTTGGTAACGGCTTGAGCACAGTTAAAAGTTTAGCCTTCCATAGCAAAAGTATCAACTCATTAAACTTTTCCGGAAATCAATTCATGTTTATATCTTTCTTAAGAAACTTTTATTTTGACAAATATAATATTTTCAAATTAGTTCCAAATTTAACAGAGCTAGATTTAAGTGGCAATATAGTTGACACATCCGATGTTTTAACGATAATGCTCTTACCAGTCAAATTTCTTAAGAAACTCTGGTTAAAAAACTGCGGTATGTCATCTCTACCCACTGATTTTTTCAGCAAGATGCCTAACTTGCAAGAATTCGTTGCAAGTTACAACAATATATCTGCATGGGATGGAAATATTGTTTTTGGAGACAATTTTACCTTAAAAACGTTGAAATTAGATAGTAATTCTATAAGTATTGTTAACGATTCATTCTTCTCTTTACGAACGCTGAATCAATTAACAGAAATTGACTTGACTTCAAATCCCTTTTCATGCACATGTGAAAATCTGTGGTTTCGAAATTTGATATTAAAAAGGTCGTTGATGTTTGTAGATGTCACCTATGGATATAGATGTTACTCGCCGCCATATAGAGTACATACAAAACTGAAAGATTATAATCCTACAAATGGTGAATGTGATAAAAAAGACAAAGTTTTTATTATTGTAGTGACATCCGTTTCCGTGATTGGTATAGTTTTAGTGATTGTTTCTAGTATTGTGTATAGATGTCGTTGGCACATACGGTATTGGATATATCTATCTACGACCAAGCGTAGGGGACTGGAATATCATTCCCTGTCGGAAGATTCTTCCCAGTATGTGTATGATGCGTTTGTTATCTATTGTGATTCTGACAGGAACTGGGTCAGAACGCAGCTTATAGACAAAGTTGAAAAAGAATCAGGTTTGAAACTTTGCATTCATCATCGCGATTTTAAGGCCGGGCAGCTTATAATTGACAACATTGCTGAAAACATAGCAACCAGTAGAAAAATCTTGCTTCTCATGTCACGTGATATGCTGAACAGTGATTGGTGTCTTTTTGAAATGAGGATAGCACAAGAAAAGTTTCTAAATAAGGAAACCGACACAATGATAGTAGTTATGTTGGAGACTGTATCAAAAGACTTAATGTCACCTTCTTTGCGATTCCTAATTAATTCTACAACATATATTGAATGGCCAAGAAAACAATACGAGGAAGAACGGTTTTGGACTGAAGTACTAAGAGCATTGAAGTAAATACGACTGACTCTAAGTTAGTGCAACAAGATCAAATATAAGCTGTAGATACATTTAACGCGTTTGTTTTCACAAACATAGCACAATTTTAATTTGAGTAAGTTGACGGCATTTTTATTCTTCCAGTGACATGCAATTTACTTGTCATATATATTTATGTTTCGATTACATTTACCATATTTTTATAGATTGATATTGTCAAAATAAAAGCTATCACGTCTATTTAGTCGTAAATAAAAAGGTTTTTTTTGTCAACTAAGAAAAATCGGTCATGTCAAAGCAAAAAAGTAAATATTTAACATACTGAAGATGCATTTTATACATCCATAGACGGCATACTAACGATAAACTAAATAAAAACTACGAGCCCGATTTGGTGGTGTTACAACATACAAAGTCTTCCCGGTTCAAACCGTAGCTAGGGGGCATCTCACACTTGCAGTGAGATGAGAGATAAAAAAAAAAGCAACAGAAGCGCTGTTCCTTTGCTTTTATGCATGTTTTTCTGTGCATTTACTGATTTTGTGTCATAGATAGATTACCTTTGTCCTTTAACTTTATATTATAAGGAGACCAACAAAATGAACACAGACTTTTGTACTGTTTATAACAAGGAAACTTAATTTTACTATTCAAAAATAATAAAGAGTTTTAGAGATGACGATAAAAGGTTTTAAAAAAGTTTTGGTATAGATTTTAAAATCTTCCTGATAATGCATCGAATATTTGCAACTGAATGTTAAAAAAGAAAACAATGATTAATCAAATAGAGAAAAATATTTAAGGTCTTTTCAAGAAATGCATCAAGGGGACAATACTTCTTTAATTTGTATATTTTTAATCAAATGCTAATGTTTGTTTACATGAAATAATAATTAAATATAAAATGTGGTATGAGTGCCAACTAGACAACTCTCCATCCAGGTCACAATTTATAAAGATAACCAGTACGGTCTTCAACACGGAGCAGTTTTTAGTTGTGCTTAAGGTGCTTAACTATTTTCGAAGAATATACTAATAACCATGCCTAATTGTGTTAATGTCGAGAAATACATGTGCATGATTTGCAAGACTAGTTTTACGTATATGTAGATTTAAAATGTGTCTAAATTTTATCCATGCGAAAACATTTTAAAATTTGTTGATGTGATTAAAAATAAGGTTAATATGTTGAAGCAAAAAAAAAATGTTTTACAGGTGTTTTCAATCTTGAATGGTATGAATAGCTATCTTGTATCTGGATGGTCCAACACTTTGCCAAAAAAAAGGAAGGATGACAATTTATGTAAGTCAGGACAAACTAATACAAAAACGGTAGGACCAAATTGAGTGGTATTGCGAAGTCTTACTGACGTTTTTTTTAACGGGACGCTGTTATACTGTGCTAGGGGTCCTTGAATCGAACCCCTGCTGGTATATACAATTATATATTAAGATCCATTTTGTTACATCTTGTGATCAATTTTATTTGGCAATCGCCAATGGCAGTCAGCAGGGTTAAAAAACATCAGTTGTTCGACCTGTTAGTCAAATGTGTTTTGTTTAAATCTACTTTTTCACTTTTTTGGTCTTTTGGAAAATGTTGTTTGTGCTGTTTTCAGACCCTTCTACAACGAAATTTGTTTTACATGGACACGTATAAAAATTGCGGTTTTTATCCAACGCAATCATTGGTTTGAACGTAGTTTTCAATTTAGACTCGTTTATATTTTTTTGTTTGGGCTTGTATCATATTTTCCCTCCGGTTTATATGATCCGTTCATCCTATATTGACTCTTAAAATTCAAGAGTTTATCTAAAAATGAAGGTACTTTTTCTAAAAATGAGGGTACTTTTTATATGGCCTTCCAAATACCGTTTCGATCCCTTACATCACTGAAGAGACATTTATTGTCGAAATCCGGATCTGGTGTACTAAAAAAATATTGACACTGTATGTTTGTGGCATAACATCGTGGCCACAAGTTAATTTCTTTTCTGTTTAGTATTAAATTTACATTAAGATCCATTTTGTTACATCTTGAGATCAATTTTATTTGGCAATCGCCAATGGCAGTCAGCAGGGTTAAATAATATCAGTTGTTCGACCTGTTAGTCAAATGCGTTTTGTTTAAATATACTTTTTCACTTTTTTTGGTCTTTTGGAAAATGTTGTTTGTGCTGTTTTCAGACCCTTCTACAACGAAATTTGTTTTACATGCACACGTATATAAATTGCGGTTTTTATCCAACGCAATCATATAGGTTTGAACGTAGTTTTCAATTTAGACTCGTTTATATATATAGGTGAAATCGTTCCCCTAGATAGATGCACACGCCTGATGAAGCTAATTTGTTTAGCGAAATATTGCGTGAATAATATATAAAATATAACAACTAATTTTATAACACTCATTAGTGTGTTAAAGTTACATTCTTAGACACTTATATAATTTAATTTAGTAACTACATCAGTTTATTTACAAACTGATCCACACCTAGATAGATTGAATGTTGATTGTTGCTATTTTTAGACACTATATATATATATATTAAATATGGAAGCAAACATGCACTCAGGTTTCAAAATTGTCGTCGAGCAATAAAAAAAAATACGGTAAGAATAAATGACACCTAGCAAGGAAATTTGATAAAGTTATCGAATCATATGATAATGAATCTTTAGTTAGGGTGAGTGTTTCGGTGCTTTCCCTTACCTAGTTGAGAAATAAACGCCCTCAACTATTTGTCAATGAGAACGAATTTTTGTATTACTTTTTGTTTTATGTATAGACAAAAACATATATTTTATAACTTACTTAATCATCTGGGATAAAACTCTTTCTGAGAGTACCAGTAAATGAGGTATCTCACTTTTGCTTATAATTGAAAATAATATGTAATAATTTCGTACATCCAACACATTACCTTCATTTCAAATTGGTTGTAATGTTCTAAGGTAAAATTCAGCTAACACGTTTTCATTTTACATAATTTGTTACTGCACAAACTTCACGCTAAAGTTCACGTCATGTGTAATATTATTTGTCTGTTTGTCTTTTTTCATTTTAGCCATGGCGTTGTCAGTTTATTGTTAGATCTATGGGTTTGACTGTCCCTATGGTATCTTTCGTCCCTCTTACACAATCAAAATGTTTTGAAACATGATCAAACAAAATTTTCTACGAAAACATTCGAACAAGAAGAAGATATATAGATAATTTCAATTGACGAAGGAAAGTCGATAAATTCTTCGACACAGTCAAAATGATATTGTACCAACCGATGAGTATGTGCAGCTCTGTTCCTTTGATGTAGTATGATTCGTGACATTGTAAATAAAGTGTTTAAAGACATAGATACGGCGTATTAATCTTTACTCATTAAAAATATACATGTTCCTTTTTTTGTTTAAATCAACAATATATTGCATGCTATTAACAATTTACTTCAAAGTCCAGCATTCTAATGAAGGGTTTCTTTATTTTTACATTAATCCAGGATTACTGTCTGATTATCAATATTACATTACAATTCATCTAAACTAAATCATAATATTCATGTTTCAACTTATATTCGGATCAATATTTTCTGGTTTTAAAAAATTTTATATTTTTTTTTAAATGAACAGGTGCCTTAAAAAAAGAAGTAAAGTCACAAAAATACTGAACTCCGAGTAAAATTTAAAAAAAGTCTGTCCCGAATCAAATGGCAATATCAAAAGCTCAAACACATCTAACGAATGGATAACAACTATCATATTCCTGACTTGGTATAAGCATTTTCAATTTATTAAAACATTTACAGTTAATCTTTAAAGTGTTTAATCCGTCATGTTCTACATTTGAAAATGCCTGTACCGAGTCAGGAATATGACAGTTGTTGCCCATTTGTTTGATGTGTTTTATCTTTTGATTTTGTCATTTGATTAGGGACATTCCGTTTTGAATTTTCCTTGGAGTTCAATTTTTTTTGTGATTTTACTTTTTTTTATAGACTATCAGTATCGGTCTTGGTCTCGGCTTCGACATAAAGTGAATATGTCTGTTACTATTGGACCTTTTTCATTTGTTCTTCTACGTTTATATTTATGTTTGGACTTTTAGCATTTTGGCATCGATCATCACCGAAGAAACATTAGTTTCACATCTAGTGCAGTAAAAAATATAGAACCATTAATGTAATGACATATTGTCCATTGTTGAAGATTGTATGTTCCCGCTAGTTATATTGTTCTTCTGTGCTCTTACACACAAAAAAGACATATCAATTTCTTCATATTCATACATTAGAAAAGGTAGACGTGTAATTGGCTAAATTTTATCTCAACTTGAAAGCTTTGCAATATAACGATGGGAAGGACAATCAGGGCGTATTGTTTTCGATCAAAACATTTATTGGAATCTTTTTATCTCTCAAAAACTAGATTAGAAATGACACTACATAGCCAACAATTAAATATAAAAGTACTTCCCGTTTGTTCCAATCTGAAATAATGTCCCTTTGACCCACTGGACTTGCCAAAGAAATATTTCACATGACTTTTTGGGAAGTGAACATTTTATAATTTTACCATTTTTTAGTGCAAGGATTATATAAATATATTTTATCTTGTGCATTATCATTTGGTATCATCGCAATTCAAATCAACCTGTAAGTACGTATTAAATAATTCTTTATTCACGCAAACAAATATCAAACAGGCAAAATTGTCATAAAGTGTATAAATAGTCAACATTGTGTTATAATATTAATCACTATGAAAATAACCAAATATGTCAACAAAGAAAAACAAAATAGCATATCGGTAAATCACATAAGCAAAAAAGAAAGACAAGAGTACAATGGCGTGATGTATAAAACTGAGACACGCCAACATGATATTGCCGTATATGAAATAAACAGTTAAGGGTAATAATCTGAAAGTACAAATAAAAGAACACTATAACACGTTATTACGATGAAAAACAACGTCGAAGCATATAGAATCAGGCAAAGTTGACCGTAGATGAATTTGGCTATTTATTTTAGGTATTTTTGTCATATAGCTCTTCAACGGTTTCTGTATTTATACATCTTCGGATTTCAAATGTTTGGCTCTTAGCGTTCCTGATGAAAGCAAATCCAGAAAGCGCTTCGGATGCATGAAAATATTAAACGTGTTTGTTTCGTTTTTTTTTACATTACTGGGTCCATACCTCTGCCGTTGGACTATCAGTCCCGAAGGGTATCATCAGCTCACTAATCAGTACTTTGGTATGACTTGATTTAACAATTTTTCAAAAATTGTCCGTTTATAAATTTTGAAATGATGAAGAAACTAAGGTTTCAACTCCCTCAGGCAAAGTTGACCTTAGATGAATTTGGCTATTTGTTTTAAGTATTTTTATAGTTCTTCAGTAGTTCGGTACTTATACATCCTCGGATTTCAAATGGTTGGCTTTGAGCGTTCCTGATGAAGGTAAATCAAGGACAATAACGGTGTGTTTATTCATTGTATTCATACAGTACCGTATAACGGGTTATTTTCGAGGGGTGAACATTTTCACTTATGTTTGCGGATAGAACAATTTCGCCAAAATAATTTCCGTTAATTCAAAAGTGTATTGATAAAAGTTTTGAATACGCCAAAATAATAACCGCCAAAATATTTCTTATACCTTGTTCAATGAAAATCTCGAAATAACCCGCTGTACAATATATAGTACAAATAGTTACGACACCATGCCCAAACGCATCCCGGTGTGTTTGTAACGAAGAGCGTCATTATACAAACTGCATACATATCAATCTACCACAGATACCAGAACCACCATCTTATGTTACGTATCTTGACTTCTCCGCAATCAGCTACATTCATTTTCATGGAAACATAAACTTTCCAATTATTGAGCTGATTCAAAAACACATTTTAATATAGAATAATAAAAGGTTAAAAAAATATATATAATTAAATAAACACGTCAAATTCTATTTAAGACCGATTAAAGAATCCACCAAAATTCAGATCTAAAACAAAATGAACTGCTTTAATTCGTATATATCTTTTATGTATCCTGCATTTCCGCCCGCATGCGCATACTACTTTCTTAGATAATCTTATAATGGCATCATCATTTAGATGAAGAAATAAAAAAAAGGAAAATGCATATAATGACAACGGTGATTAGCAGTATTCTCTATATCGGGGACTGATCGTGTGCCATTGGTGTTCTCTATCATTGGAGGGTAAGAACATTTACTTTACCGATGGTTTATTAATTTGGTGATGTCTTAGGGTTAGAAAACCAATCCACTATTTTTGTAATGTTAATTCCTTGATATATCAACGTAATTTATAGTAGTAACACGAGGGGTTTCCAATGAGGAGAACGATCTGCTTACCCTTTTAGAGCACCTGAGATTACTGCAGCTTTCGGTTGGGTTCACCTTGCTCAGTCTTTGGTTGTTTATGTTCTGTTTGTTGTACTGTTGTTGTCTTTTTTCATTGGTTTTCTTTTTTCTCATGGCTTGTCATTTGTTTTCGACGGACGAGTTTGAATATCGTTTTTGTATCTTTCGTCTCTCTTTCAAAGTAAATAAAACAATTAGAGTCCAGTGTGTTTGCTCTATCAAGTGTGCTCTATTGCTGTTAACAATTTAAAGGAAGAACAGAAATACAAGGGGCAAAAAGAGAAGACAAGAGGAAAAAGAACCGTTAATACAAAACAAAAGACCTAGCAACAAGAGCTCAAACAAAAAATGACAGATGCTACAAAACGTAACAAAGATGCTGCTTTGCATCAATTTACAAATGGAAATATTTTTAAACATTTAACCTAGATATGAGGCAAACAGTACCTTAAATATCCTTAATTGATAAATTAATTAGGCATTGACATTTCAGTTTGAAACGCAACATATACCCCCACGACACTTACTAAAGAGGAAATCCTGGATAAGCATATGTCTGTTCTATGTTCCTTTGGAATTTCCACCAAACTAGTAGAACGTGATCTTCAATCACTGTATTGGATTCCAAAACTACATCAATGTCCAAACAAACAACGGTATATTGCTTGGTCTTCTAAGTGCTCCACGAAACCTCTTTCTAATTTATTAGCATCAATTTTATCAGTAATCAAAGCCAGGCTTCAAAATTATTATGAAACTACTTAATCTAGAGGTGGTGTGAATCAGACGTGGACACTAACAAAATCAAAAGTTCATTTATTTTACTAACACTCTGAGAGTTTTCATCCTTTAATTTTTCCTTTCTTAATTTTACACAAGTATTCCCATTCCAAACTTTAAGACAAATTGAAACAGTTAGTATTGCTTTTACATTAAAAAAAAAAAGAACGTAGCTGCAAGTATCTCGTCTTATGGAGTGACGTGCATCTAGATATTGTCAATGATGGTCGGTTGAAAACAAACTTTTACGACAAAAGAAATGACTTCAGCTTCTCAATTGTGAACTTTCAATTTTTATGTAGGAACATTCAAGCAGCGCCTACATACAGAGTATATATATCTCCCAATTGATACGATATACCGGGCTAGAATTTCCTATTATGATTTCCGTCATGTAGAGAGCTGCTGTTCACAAGGAAGCTATTAATCCAAGAGTCCCAAACGGTGAAGTTGAAATCATCCCTTCGAAAGTATCAAGGAAGCCATCACGAGTGTATTGACCGTTATGAATAACCATTTAACAGATGTTAACGGGTTTGTTCCTAGTGTCGTAGCTACAATGCCGTCAATTTTTGTCGAGCCGCGGACTTATAAATGGACATAGTTTTTCTTCCAGTAAATATTTCATTCAGTCTGCAGTTAAAGTTTTTTAAACATTTGTTAAATTGATAGACTATCCTGGATTTTTACCTAATTTGGACAGAAGCTTCTTCCAATCAAAAGATAGTATTGAGAGGAATATTTTTATTGATGTATTCCCTCATTTTTGTTACGCCTGCGATTAACAGCAAAACTAGGCGAGACACCCTTACGAATTTTTTACTAATATGACTTACCCAATTATACTTATTACCGGGTTTGTACCAAAATGAGCACAAGACGGGTGCTACATGGTGAGCAAGCTATGCTTACCCTACCGGAGCACCTGAGATCACCCCCAGGTTTTTGGTGTGATTAGGGTAGCTTAATCTTTTGTATTCTTTGTTGTGTATTGTGTAATTTTATTGTCTGTTGGTATTTTTTCTTTTTAAGTTAAGGCGTTGTCAGTTTATTTTCGACTTATGAGTTTGAATGTTCCTTAGGTATCTTTCGCCTTTCTTTTAGAATCAATCTATGAAATATAACTACTTAATAAAATTCTGTGTCGAGTGGACAGAAATCATGTATATATCTGATGGTTAAATCAAACGATTTTACTAGATATTTGTTTTCAATTATCATTACAATATCTGCTTCATTTAAGTCGGATTGTATCAATCTCTGTAAGAATGCCAACCAACTAAACTAAAAAGAATTGATGAATTAAAAAGTCTTAAGTTCAATGTATTTGTTACTTGTAAAACTAAGAACTGAAATAAAGAGCAAATCAAAGAGACTACAATCCGACCTAAGAGCAGAAAACAGACCACGGCCACCATTGGGTTCTCAACACAGCGTGACAATTCCGCACCCGGAGAAGGGCTTCTCCTGGCCTCTGAACAAACCTGTATACTAATTAAGTGGAAATGGACGGCACATTACACTCCAAAAAGTAAAATCACAAAAATACTGAACTCCGAGGAAAATTCAAAACGGAAAGTCCATAATCAAATGGCAAAAACAAATGATAAAACACATCAAATGAATGGACAACAACTGTCATATTCATGACTTGGTACAAACATTTTCAAATGTAGATCATTTTGGATAGAACCTGGTTTTATAGAGTTTAACCTCTCACTTGTATGTCAGTCGTATTACATTCCGTCTTATTTACAACGATGCGTGAACAAAACAGACATAGTAGGTAAAATAGTCAAAACATGGTTACAGCCGTCATCACTGTGTAACAATCTCAAAACAAACAACATTTACAAAAAAGCACAAAAAGCGTCTATCAAATTAAAAACACATTCATTCATGTACATTTTGAAATGAACTATTATATTATATATTTGTACCGATTATCAGGTTATCTGCATGTTGATATCGTAAATTATCAGCTGCGAGACATAATATGAAGCTTTTTGTCGAGTGAGCGTAGCGAACGAGATCAAAAAGCCTTCATATAATGTCAAGCAGCTGATATTTTACAATATCAATATGCAGATAATCTAATAATCGATTTATCGGGCTATATTTGCGTGTTTCGGAAGTGTTTTCTTTGTTTGGCCAGCACACACAAGATGACTTGATAAGTCCGGGTCAAAGTTATTAACGTCGGTTCAAACATTATGACGTCGCTGATATGTCCGGGTCAAAGTTATTAAGGCCGGGTCAACGTATTTGACGTCACAAAGACATGATACGGAATAATATTAAGAGCTGAACAGAGTGATATAGACAGAGGGACGACCGATAAATGTAATTATCTGTCCTGAATGTTTTTGCATTTAATTGTACTGTATTCCTGTCACGTATTGACGTCATATAAGCGGAAGGTTTAGCATGCCATAAAACCAGGTTCAACCCATCTCTCCTTAAAATGTCCTGTTCAAAGTCAGAAAAATGGCAACTATTATCACATTGTCCGTTTCTATGTTTGTTGGTGATCAATTATAGTCATAAATCGATTTAAATGATACAAATCCGGGTCACAAACCAAAACTGAGGGAAACACATTCCTATAAGAGCAAACAAAACGGATAACCAGAAACACTGAGCTGCTGCAAAAATAAACGCAAACATACAACTATTGCCTTGATTTGGGATACGCACACAAATGAGGTGGGGTTAAACATATTTTGGGAGATCTCCTATACCTCTAGTCAATGTAGAATAGGCAAACACACAGCAATATGCACAGTTTAACTCAGTTTAAATAAAAGTCGAAACTTTATCAGTGTGGTAATGACAAAATATGTTCGGTTTTTTTTAGATCAGGTACTAGGAACTTGTATCTGCATTTAACATTCTTATTCTTATAATAATAAGGGATAGTAATGTATATAAGTAGTTTTCGCGTATTGATATGTATTGCTAATTGTTTTTAATCCGTTGATGTTTTTCTGAGATATCCAAATATTTCAAGTTCGAACAATTTATTGTTAAAAAGTTTTGAGATCCATGGGATCAGGTCATCATAGACCATTTCAAAAGAAAAAGACGAAAGTACAAGCAACAACCTCAAGCATAACTATTGAACAATGAACACATTAACAATAATCGGTGGTAGACGCCCCTGTTGTGTTATTTCAGAGATGGAAACACCAGTGATACTTGGAGGTTGCAATCGATGATGACTTTTTGTAATATATTTAAGATTTATTTTATTTTGAGAGGTGGTTGTTGATGGCACAACATTGATTGTTTCTCCTAAACTTAGTCACAACTTTTAAAATAGATACAATACTATTTGGAGCTTGCCATATGTATATGAATGTCTATTGTTGAAGATTGTATTTGTACTCTTCAACGATGAAGGTTTTCTTTTTCGTTGTATTACCGTTTCGCTTATCTTTACAACATATTTTTGTTCTTCATATTATAAAATAGAAAAGGACGAAGGGCAGTAACACAGACATTCCCTAAATGTCAGCAAAGTCATGATAGTGTGTAATGAAATGCTAGTGTGTTATGTCTCGGTGAAGCTTAGTGATTAATTTGTCATTCCCAGTACTATTTTTTGTGGTTCTGCTGAAGTTATCTTAATCTGAAAGATTTGCAAAATATAAAATTTTCATTCAGGGCAGGGATATTCGGTGCGTGTCATTATGGTCGGTTTTAATTTGTTCTCAGACATTTATTTAGAACTTATACTTAAAGCCGACAAAAATGTTAGAGTACTTCCCCTTCATCATTACAGTTAAATGCTATTTAATATTGGCCTTTAGATCACTGGACTTGAAACAGAAATAAAATCAATTTTGTATTTCACATGATTTTTAAGGAAACAAACACTTAAAATGTTAACCATTATTTCTAAAATGCTAAATTATTTTTTGTACATGTTTGTATGGTGTCAGTTTAATTCATTTCAAATTGTGAGTATTTGGTTTTTTAATTCACCGATTTCGTTCAATTTAAAGCATATAAGCATATAATCTCTTCTTGTTCCTGGACTAAACAAAATACGGATATTACGTGTTTTTTTCTTTACAGTTTTGAATTGTTAAATCATGGAAGTTCTTTTATCAGTATTCCAAATTATTTCATAATTTTGATCAATCTATTTGGTGCATTTGGTGAAATAGATAAGCTAGACATGTGTTAAATTTTAATCAGATATGAAAAGATATCGAGAGGAAGTCAAAACTTATTATTTAAATGTAAATCTATTTGTTCTTTTTAGGACAACCATGATGTTTGTATTCCTTGTCCTCATACCGCATACTATGCAAACAATTGCAACCACATGCCCAAATGCATCCCGGTGTGTTTGTGACGAAGAAAAACATTATGCAAAATGTACAAATCTTCTCGTGATTCCTGTGCTACCATCTTATGTTACCTCTCTAGACTTCTCTAGGAACTTTCTAATGCACTTACAGCGAAGCACATTCACTGCCTTGGAAGCTCTCAAATTAGAAAACCTGTCGCTTGCGAATGATAATATTTTTCTTGCAACTTCAGATTCGCTAAATGATTTATTGTATCTCCGTTCGCTTGATTTAAGTCGAAATCCCATGATATTAAGCGTTGCTGTAACTGCTATTATGAGTATACGATCACCATTTTTTTCAACATTGATAATAAATATGAATCCATGGAAATTCATTGGAATCGGCAGTACATTAAATGCATTATGCACTGCATTTAATTTAACGCATGTATCTTTAAGGTATTCATACGACACATCGTTGTCTTTCAACGAAATGAGCAAATGTGTAGTTTTGCAGTTTTTCGATGTGAGCAAAGGACATATCCAATTCCTGGAACCCGGATTCTTGAAGCATATAAAGGAACTAAACCTTCAAAATAATGGCATAACTCTAAAAGGAGGAGGATTCTTTGGAAAGAAGTCAACTTGTTCTTTCCCTGAAATCGAAATTCTAAGGCTTGAAAACAATAGGATCAGGAACCTTGCCAATCGACTATCTTGCCTAGATAAGCTAAGAATACTTATACTTGATAACAATCCACTAATGCAGATATCCACTAATACATTTATCAATCTCCCTTCACTTTCACATTTGTCTATTGCTAACCTTGGTGACGGCTTGCACACAGTTAAAAGTTTAGCCTTCGGTAGCACAAGTCTCAATTCCTTAAATTTTTCAGGAAATAAATTCATGTTTAAATCTCTCTCAAGTAACATTTATTTTGACAAATATAATATATTCAAATTAGTGCCAAATTTAACAGAGCTAGATTTAAGTGGCAATATATTTGACACATCCGATGTTTTAACAATAATGCTTTTACCGGCAAAATTGTTGAAAAAGCTATGGTTAAAAAACTGCGGTATATCAACTCTACCCACTGGTCTTTTTAGCAATATGCCTAACTTGCAAGAATTCGTTGCAAGTTACAACAATATATCTGCATGGGATGGAAATATTGTTTTTGGAGACTATTTAAAATTGAAAACGTTGAAACTAGATAGTAATTCGTTAAGTATTGTTGACGAATCATTCTTCCCTTTACGAGCATTGAATCAATTAATAGCAATTGACTTGAGATCAAATCCTTTTCTATGCACATGTGAAAATCTGTGGTTTCGAAATTTGATCAAGCAACGGACGTCATTGTTTACAGATGTTCCTTTTGGGTACAGATGTTTATGGTCTCCATATAAAGTAACATATCTCACTGATTATAACCCAACATATAGTGAATGCTACAACGTTTTTCTTATCGTAGTGACGTCAATTTCTGTGACTGGAATAATTGTAGTGATTGTATCTAGTATTGTCTATAGATGTCGTTGGCACATACGGTATTGGGTATACCTTTCTACGACCAAGCGCAGGGGACTGGTATATCATTCCCTAACGGAAGATTCTTCAGAGTTTGTGTATGATGCATTTGTTATCTATTGTGACTCTGACAGGAGCTGGGTTAGAACGCAGCTTATAGACAAAGTTGAGAAGGAATCAGGGTTGAACCTTTGCATTCATCATCGTGATTTTAAGGCCGGGCAACTTATTATTGACAACATTGCTGAAAACATAGCTGCAAGTAGGAAAATCTTGCTTTTAATGTCACGTGATATGCTGAGAAGTGATTGGTGTCTTTTTGAAATGAGGATAGCCCAGGAAAGGTTTCTAAATAAAGAAACAGACACAATGATAGTAGTTATGTTGGAGACTGTGTCAAAAGACTTAATGTCACCTTCTTTGCGATTCCTAATTAATTCTACAACATATATTGAATGGCCAAGAAAGCAATACGAGGAAGAACGGTTCTGGAATGAAGTACTGAGAGCATTGCAGTAAATACGACTGACTGAAGTTAAAACAACAAGATCAAATATAAGCTGTAGATATATTTTGAGCATTGTTTTCACACACATTAGACATTTTCAATTTAAGTAAGTTGACGGCATGTTTGTTCTTCTAGTGACATGCAATTTACTTTATATATATATAAGTATAAAAATTTGGTATGAGTTCCAACTAGACAACTCTCCATCCAGGTCACAATTTATAAAAGTAAACCAGTACGGTCTTCACCACGGAGCAGTTTTTAGTCATGCTTAAGGACACAGTTGATGAAAAAACTTGTATCTATTTGTAAGGAATATACCAATAAACATGCCTATTTGTGTTAATGTCGAGAAATATATGCTCATGATTTTCAAGACTAGTATTAAGTATATGAAGATTTAAAATGGGTTTAAAGTTTATACATGTGAAAACATTTTAAAATTTGTTGATGTAATTGAAAATAATATGCAGGAAGGTTAATATGTTGAAGCAAAAAAAATATGTTTTACGGGTGTTTTCAATCTTGTATTGTATGAATAGCTATCTTGTATCTGGATGGTCCAACACTTTGCAAAAAAAGGAAGGATGCCAGTTTATGTAAACAAGTCAGGACAAACTAATACGAAAACGGTAGGACCAAATTGAGTGGTATTGCGATGTCTTACTAAATTTTTTTTTAAAAAGGACGGTGTTTTACCGTGCTAGGGTCCTTGGATCGAATCCCTGCTGGTTTATATGTAGGACTCGGAGATGCGATGGGGACGCTGAAGTACGATGGTCCACGCCGAAGTGCGATGGTCCTTTCGCTGAAGTGCGATGGTTTAGCAAGATGTTTGAATATGTGACGTTTTCAAAAATAGTGTAACTAAAATACAAAATCAATTCGTTGGCAAGAGTACGGGTTTTGTAGATAAAGGTTTCATGTTAACAATGAAAGGAAGGGAAAAAAGAAAGTAACGAACGATGAAAGTCCCGAACAGTTTTGGGCAGTGCAGGTGGAGTATTTTGAACTATGCCAGGCGGGAAGTCATGGGGAACAAAGCATATGAATGATGAACTTGGTTTGCAGATGAGCTTAGCATTGTTAGGAAGTATTCTGCAAACCTTTTTAAGACAAATAAAATATCTTGATCTAAATATTAATTTTTACTTCTCTTCAAGTATGCTTCAATCAATTTTGTGTGGACAATTTTTAATAATGAAATTACTTACTTGTATTATCAATGTTTCTTGCAATATCAAGTTGATATAATGTTGTTTTAAAACTTTTAGTCCCAAGATAAATCCTGATTTGTTAAAAGACACTCTATCCTTATTTTATTGTGGTTACAGTGTTAATTGTCTACAACATGTTAGGCCGAAATTAACATGACTGGTCCTTACGTGTATTTCCAGATTTATTTTATACTCCTCAGTGGTTTATCAGCATTGGTTAATCAGCAAAAAGTTTTTGGTGGAAATCGTGACAAGTGCTTTTATATAGACCTACAAGCAGAATTTTTTTTTCAACCTTGAACACCATGTTATCTAACTCAATACTAATGCGTACTAATCGGAGAATTGACAATTTCAAAATAAGATTAAAACAAATAATTTAAAGTCTTTGGTTTGGACTAAACAGAAATTAGGAGCTACTTTGAAAAAATCTTATTCATATTTTTTTATTTTAAAATCTCATGTACATTTCTTTGTATTCAATGTCTCAGGCAGAACATCGTACTTCAGCATAACCACCATCGCATTTCAGGGTAGGCTTCATGTGGCTATTCAGCATAGTTATCAACAAGTTAACGTTACAATGGCACCATCGCACTTCATCGTGGACCATCGTACTTCAGCGTGACCATCGCTGTTCGGAGTACCATCGCGGTTCCGAGTCCTACAAATATATATATTAAATATGGAAGGCAAACCATGCACTCAGGTTTCAAAATTGGCGCCGAGCAATAAAAAAAATACGGTTAGAATAAATGACACCTAGCCAGGTAATTTGATAAAGTTATCGAATTATATGATAATGAGTCTTGAGTTAGGCTGAGTGTATCGGTGCTTTCCCTTACCTAGTTGAGAAATAAACGCCCTTAACTTTTTGTCAATGAGAAAGAATTTTTGTTTTACTTATCGTATTATCTATAGACCAAAAAATATATGTTATACTTTACTTCATCATCTGGGATATTCCTCTTTTTCAGAGACTAGAAAAAAAGGTATCTGACTCATGCTTCTAAATGAAATTAATGTAATAATTTCGTGCGTCCAACACACAATCTTTATTTCAACTTGGTTGTACTGTTCTAATGGTAAAATTCAGCTAACATGTTTTAATTTTACAGAAGTTGTTACTGCACAGACTTCACGTTAAACTTCACGTGTAATATTATTTGTCTGTTTGTTTTTTTCATTTTTACCCATGGCGTTGTCAGTTTATTTTCGATCTATGAGTTTGACTGTCCAGCTAGTATCTTTCGTCCAATTTACACAATGAAGATGATTAAATAAAATGTTCAACGAAAACATTCAAACAAGAAGAAGATATATAGAGAATTTCAAATGATGAAGGAAAGTCGATAAATTCTTCGGCACAGTCAAAATGATATTGCACCAACTGATGAGTATGTGCAGCATGTTCCTTTCATTTAGTATGATTCGTGACATTGTAAATAAAGTAGGTATCGACATATTAAATTGTATACTTAATTGTTCTTAATTGTAAATAAGGATACTGTGAATTAATCTTTACTCTTTAAAAATATTCATGTTTCTTCCTTTTTTTAATCAACAATATATTGTATGATGTTAACAATTTACTAGTCCAGCATTCTAGTGAAGGGTTTCTTTATTTTTACAAGAAATCCAGGGTTACTCTCTGGATATCAATATTAAATTACAATTCATCTTCTAAACTAAATCATATTATTCATGTTTCAAGTAATATTCGAATCAATATTTTTTGGTTTTAACAAACTTTTTTTTTTTTTAAAAGAACAGGTGCCTTAAAAAAATAAGTAAAATCACAAAAATACTGAATTCGAAGGAAGGATAGTCCCTAATCAGATGGCAAAATCAAAAGCTCAAACACATCAAACACATCATACTAATGGATAACAACTGTCATATTTCTGACTTGGTACAGGCATTTTTGATTTATTAAAACTTTTACAGTTAAACTTAATATTTTCTACATTTGAAAATGCCTGTAGCGAGACAGGAATATGACAGTTGTTGTCCATTCGTTTGATGTGTTTATCATTTGATTTTGCCATTTGTTTAGGGACATTTCGTTTTGAATTTTCCTCGGAGTTAAGTATTTTTGTGATTTTACTTTTTTTTATATTGACTATCAGTATCGGTTTTGGTCTCGCCTTATACATATTTTTATAATGTTTATTCGTGACATTCCTTCGTTACACAAACAAACATTAGATCCAATTATACTAAACTCTCTGCCTATACATTGTTTGATTATGCAGATGTTATTGTTCTGCTCTCTTCCTCATCAGTCAAATGTATCAATTACTTCATGGAATGTTAATGGTTTATTTAGAAAATTAAGTGGAGACAGAATATGAAAATTTTAGTAATATAATGACATCTGATATTGTATGTTTATCGAGACACATGCCTCCTCAAAGGATATTTTATTTTATAATGGATACAAATGTTTTACTAACTGCAGACAGTATAAAACTAATAGAGTATGGGGTGGTTTAGCCACTTTTAAAAAAAGGGAAATTTTGCAAGGTGTTAAATTAATTGATAAAACAATGAGTGACATGATGTGGTTTAAACTTGACAAAAATTATTTTGGCTTTGAGAAAAATCTATTCATCTGCTCCATGTATATACCGCCCAGTAACTCATCATACACTATGCGAACTAATTGCGATAAACAAATATTTGAAAAACTAAAGCAAGATATTACCAAATTTTCTTTAGAGGGTAATATTGCTTTAATTGGTGATTTGAATGCCCATATCAATGTTAGTGAGTCTGATTATATTACAAATGAAATTGACGACAGCCTAGATGATTTTTTACCTATAAATTACATAGCAGATGCTGCGCTTAAATCAGGAAGTACTGAGATATCACAAAACACCAACAGTTATGGTAAACAATTAATAGAGTTGTGCATTTCTGCTCAATTAAGAATTTTAAATGGAAGAACCAAGGGAAAAGTTACATTTTTTAATCATAATGGAACTTCTATTGATGACTACTGTATTTGCAGCTCTGGGTTCTTGCCAAGTATCATAAATTTTTCAATAAATAAATTTGACCCAACAGTATCAGATCATTGTCCAATAACAGTAAATATCATGTCTAAAATAAATAGACAACCCCCAGAAAACTTAAAAACTCCTTTAAAGTGCATAAAATGGAGTAATGAATATGAAAATACATTTAAATTAAACTTATTAAAAACTGACTTCCAACCAATTATTTCTGAAATAGAAAGCTGACAAAGCTTAGCAGAAATTCCTGTTCAAAATAACTTGTCCAGTGTAGAAGAAAAAATTAATGAAAATGTTTCTAACATATCATCTTTATTGTATAATGCTGCTTTTCTTGGCCCAAAACGATCCACGTTCAGGAATAACAAAAGTAAATTCCGAAAAGTTAAAAAACCCTACTATAATAATGAATGTGAAGCATATTTAGAGCTTTAAAACACCATACTAGGAAATTGTGTAAAGAACCATGGAATAAACAACTAAGATTAGAAGTTATGTCCAAAAAAAAGGTACTTAATAAATTAATAAGGAAAAACTATAGACAATTTAGAAATAAAATGCTGACAAAAATTTTGGAATCAAATAATTCTTCAGATGAGTATTGGAAAACTGTTAAAACTTTAAAGAAAAAAGAATTGAATGATCCTAGTTCAAACATTCAAGCTAAAGAATGGTTTGAATACTTCAAAAATCTAATGAATACTACCCATGACAAAAATTCTGATTTCAAATCATGCACTGATGATAAATTTTTGAATAATTGCAACAAAAATTTAAATGTTAGGATAACTGCAGAGGAAGTGCTTCTTGCTCTGAAAGCCTTGAAAAATAAGAAATCATGTGGTTCTGATGGATTAACAAATGAAATGTTGAAAATATCTTGTACTATGAATGTCAACATGTATGTAAAATTATTTAACTTAATTCTTTTTACTGGCATATATCCTTCTAAATGGAGAGAAAATTACATCAAACCAGTATTCAAAGGAGGGTGTTTTAATAACCCCTCAAACTACAGAGGTATAGCACTTTCTAGCTGCTTAGGAAAATTTTCTCAAGAGTTTTGTATAACCGTTTAGAAAAGTATTCAGAAAATAATAATATTATCTGTCGTGAACAGATTGGATTCAAAAAAGGATGCAGAACTAGTGATCACATTCTTACTTTAAAAACTATTATTGATAAGACTTTTAAATCAAACAAAAGAATATATGCATGTTTTATTGATTTTAAAAAAGCTTTTGACACTATAAATAGAGAGGTTCTGTTGCACAAACTTGCTGAATATAACATAAATGGACCATTCTTTAATATTCTAAAAGATACGTACAAGTAAAACAAGGCTGCATTCTAAGTCCTACCTTATTTTCTTTTTATATAAATGATTTAACCTCAATGTTTGATAACAGATGTGATCCTGTAACATTACATGACATAAAATTGTCTAGTCTTTTATATGCTGATGACTTAGTATTAATATCAGAATCCTCAGAAGGTTTACAAAATTGTCTAAACAAGTTAAATACTTATTGTGAAAAATGGAACTTGACTGTCAATCTTGACAAGACAAAAACAATGATATTTAATAAAAGTGGTAAAAAACGTACCAAAGACAAGTTTGTATTGAATAATGAAGTAATTGAATGTTGCACAGAATATAAATATTTAGGTATACTATTCAAGCCATCAGGAATTTCCACTAATGCAGTAAATCTCCTATGTAAAAAAAGCTTCTAAGGCATTGTTTTGTATAAAAAAAAATACTCTACTCAGATAAGATGGATGTTTTTTTCCCATATGAAACTATTTAATTCTTGTGTTAGCCCAATATTACTGTATTGTAGTGAGATATGGTCGCTAAATATTGTGAAGAACAACAAAACTCTTGAATCTCAATATTTATCTATGGAATCAGTAAAACTCCAAATCAAATTTGCGAAAGGTCTTCTAAATGTTAATTCAAAGGCAGTAAATACATCTGTATTAGCTGAATTGGGAATGTACCCTATTGGTATACAGGCCCTTAAGTCTTCCGTAGGATTTTGGTTACATATTTCAAAGTCAAATGAAAATGAGTCATTATTATATAATATTTATAAAGCTAACAAGCAGTTAAATGATGGATTTGCTTCAAACGTTAAAATGCTACTTTCAAAACTGAATTTCACTCATGTTTGGGAAAATCAATGTACCTTCTCTAAAAAAATAGATTACTTTTAGCCATCGTGAAGAAGCTCAATGAAAATTACATTATATTTAGGAGAAATTGTCGCTTTAATGATTATAATTCAATAAATGGAAATAAACTAAGAACCTACAGAAAATTTAAAGTAAAGTATGAACTAGAAAAGTACCTTTTATTGAATTTAGATAAAAATGTTACAAAAAATTATGCTAAAATAAAAATAAGTAATAGTATGCTGGCTGTTGAACGTGGTAGATACAACAAAACAGCTTTAGAAAATAGAATATGTCCTTCATGCCATAAAGAGGTGGAAGATGAATTTCATTTTATCATAACATGTTCAGAAATTAATAAAACTAGGATCAAAATGTTTGATGAAATATCTAGTATTGTCCCCTGTTTTAATTCAATGAGTGAAGAAAACAAATTTGATTTTATATTTTCCTGCGAAGAATGTGATATTTTACTTATCATTGTTAACTACATAAGTGAAATGTATAATGAAAGAAATAATTATAATGTCAATATATGAACTGTGTAATTGATGGCTCAACTTATAATGTTATATATATTATAACATATTTTTTGTAATATAAGCATAATATTTTAATTGATAATTTTAAAGAGGAGGCATGCTGTCAAAAATAGTATTATAATTAATACTAATAATCTATGTTTTTGTTTTTCTTTCAATGCTACATGTTTGTAGTGTGACTTAGTCTATCGTTTTGTAATTAATATGCCACTGTCTGTTTGTTTGTTTTTGTTGTATATTTTAGTAACAATCCTATTGTTTGGATTTTAGACTAATACAATTCTTATTCTTATTCTTATTCTTATTCTTATTCTTATTCTTATTCATTGTCTTCAACAAAAACTAGATATTTTAGATAAGTTTTGCAAACAGTGGTGTCTTACTGTAAATTTATCTAAAACCAAAGTGAATATATTCAATAAGGCAGGCAGACATCTCAAATATAATTTCAAATACAATGGAAAAATTGTTGAATGTGTAACCAAATGTACATATCTTGGCATTACTTTTTGTTCATCTGGATCTTTCTCCTATGCTCAAAATGAACTTTATCAGAAGGGTCTAAAGGCTTATTTTAAACTGTGCAAGGAATTTATTTCTCACTGTCCTTCACCTAAAATCTCATTACATGTATTCGATCACACTATTATGCCAATATTATTATATGGTTGTGAAATTTGGGGTTATTTTAATCCCTTTACAACAAAATTAAAAGAAATCCTGATTTGTCCTTTGATGAAATTTATAAAAGACTTAAATGTGAAGATTTGCATGTTGTGGGAAAAAGAGTACAAATTTTGCCTCCTTGTCAGAACTTGGCAGACCCACACACATTTTAATATCGTCAGTTCAATGCTTAAATATTGGCACCGTTCAGAAAATTTAAATAATCAATTTCCAATTCTAAAAGATGCCTATTTAACTTCCATAGAGTTGTACGAAAATAAACATCCTTCTTGGTATGGCTCTGTTTATATATACAGAAAATACAAATTTTTGATAACCATACTGACTTAACATGCTTAAAGTCAATGAAAACAAATCGTTTTAAGAAGACATGTAAAAAATATATGAAAATTCATTATATTAATCTTTGGCAAAAATAAAGGTGAACGTTATGATCTTATTAATGCTATTTGTTTGAAATGTCCTAATTTTACCCAATTACAAAATCCTGAAAAATTTATTTGGATGATGAAATTTTATGTAAATTTTGTTGTCTTACAGCCAAAAATGAACATACTGATTAAAGAGTAGTGGGACCTTGTCACTTCACTTGCACCTGCTACTGCTATGCTAGATTGTTGAATATGTATATATATGCATTTGTAAATATAATTACATACGATTTTGGATGCCAAACCTTTTAGTATCATCCCTTGGTGAATTCTGCATTAAAGTGAACAATCTTTTTTTTACTTTTGTGCACTAGTCACGAGGAGGTTAAGACGGTATCTAAAATTCCACTTACTAACATGTCCAAGTGCATTTGCCCTTGGTCTCTTTTCCATTTTAGTGACTTGTATTATTTATTCCTTCAACTTATTTTTCTGGATAAGAAACGAGGTGGACATCTGTTAGCAAACTATTTCCATTCTCAATTTAATATGGTGAATTAATAAGTTATTTAACTATGTTTGCTGGCACTCTGGCATGGCAGAAAAATTCAAAGATATGAAACTTTGAAAGAACTAAAATAACTTATAAATAATAACAATAACAATTGTTTTATGTTGTGATATTTTATATGATATATATATTCTATGATATTATTCATCCTCTTCATGTAAATTGAAATTTTAATTTTATCTTCATTATATGTTTATGTGTTAAAAATCAGAATGTATTGTGTATTGTTGTCATTTTGTCCCGTCAGGGCCCCTAATTGGAAAATAAAGAACTTTGAACTTTGAACTTTGAACTTTATAGTGATTATGTCTGTAACTTTTTGACCTTAACGTTTATTTGTTCTTTAACGTTTGGACTCTCAAACATTTTGGTATCGAGCATCACCGAAAAAACATTAGTTTTCACATCTTGTGCAGTAAAATAAAATTAGAACCATTAATGTTATTGGCATATTGTATATTGTCCATTGTTGAAGATTGTATGTTCCCTCTAGTTATATTTTGTTTTTCTTCTGTGTTCTTGCACACAAAGAAAACAAATCAATTTTCTTCATATTCATACATAAGAAAAGTTTGCCGTGTAATTAACTAAACTTTATCTCAACTTGAAAGCTTTGCAATATAACAATGGGAAAGACAATCAGTGCGTACCGTTTTCGATCAAAAAATGTATTGCAATATTTTTTCTCTCAAAAAATAGATTAGAAATAACACTTGCATAGCCGACAAGTATGTAAAAGTACTTCCCTTTTGTTCCAATCCGGAATAATGTCCCTTTGACCCGCTGGACCTACCAAAGAAATATTTCACACGACTTTATTGGAACTTTAAGTAATTTTGGTGCAAGGATTATATAAATATATTTTTCTTGTGCATTATCATTTGGTATCATCGCAATTCAAATCAATTAAATATATTTTTTATTCACGCAAACAAATATCTTAAAATGATTCCATTATATTGACAACAATGTGTAACAAAACAAACAGACATAACAGTAAAAATGTCAAAAATAAAGTACAGCAGTCAACATTTGTTATAATCTAATCACTTTAAAAACAATCAAATATGTCAACAAAGAAAAAACAAAATGGCATAGAAGCTAAGTGCATAAGCAAAAATGAAAGACAGGAATACAAAAAATGACCATAACACAATAACGGGTTGTATAAGTACCGAGCCAACATTGATAATAAATATGAACCCATGGAGATTCTTGGAATTGGCGGTACATTGAATGCATTATGCACTGCATTTGATTTAACGCATGTATCTTTAAGGTATTCATACGTCACATCGTTGTCTTTCAACGAAATGAGCAAATGTGTAGTTTTTCAATTATTCGATGTAAGCAAAGGACATATCAATTCGTGCAACCCGGTTTCTTGAAGCATATTAAGGAACAAAACCTTCAAAATAATGGCATAACTCTCAGAAGAGGGGGATTCTTTGGAAAGAAGTCAAATTGTTCTTTACCTGAAATCAAAATTCTAAGGGCTTGAAAACAATAGCATCATGAACCTTGATAATCGACTCTCTTGCCTAGATAAGCAAGAATACATACTTGACAACAAATCAGAAATCCATTATACATTAATCAGTGTGTAGTCCACAAAGCTCTGATTCCTTGACGATTTGGATACTTTTGGACCTTGATATAGCTCTCATTTGATTAAGCTTGGATTTCAATATTTTGGCCACGAGCATCACGAAGAGACATGTATTTTCAAATGGCATGGTGCAGAAGGTACCTAATTTATTCACATCACTGGGTCTGCCTCTGCTGGTGGATATTAGTCCGAGAACAAACCACTCCAATAGCCATACTTCGGTAATGCATGAAAATAGATTTTTTTTGTGTATTAAAATTTGCTGTTACAAAATGATAGCATTGTTAAAATTAAGAATGTACTCCCTCCTATGCTAAGCACTGATTCCTTTCAACGTTTGGCTAACTTTTGACCTTGGATATAGCTCTCATGTTTTATATAACTTTATTTCAAATATTTTGGCCACGAGCATCACTGAAATTTGTTTGCGAAATGCTATCTGTGCAAGAAAATTGATACCGTTAATATATTATCAATCTACCTTCCATTTGTCTATTGCTAACCTTGGTGAGGCTTGAACACAATTAAGTTTAGCCTTCGGTAGCATAAGTCTAAAATCCTTAAACTTTTCAGAAAATGGATTCATGTTTAAATCTCTCTTCAGTAACATTTATTTTGACAAATATAATTTTTAAATTAGTTCCAATTTAACAGAGCAGATTTAAGTGGCAATATATTTCACACATCCGATGTTTTAACAATAATACTTTTACCGGCAAAATTGTTGAAAAGCTATGGTTAAAAAACTGCGGTATGTCAACTCTACCGACTATTTTCAGCAAGATGCCAACTTGCAAGAATTTGTTGCAAGTTACAACAATATATCTGCATGGGATGGAAATGTGTTTTGGAGATTAATAACGTTGATAGTAAAATTAGATAGTAATTCTATTAGTTTTGTTTACGAATCATTCTTACCTTTGCGAACACTGAATCAATTAACAGAAATTGACTTGAGATCAAATCCTTTTTTTATGCACATGTGAAAATCTGTGGTTTCGAAATTTGATCAAGCAACGGACATCATTGTCTGCAGATGTTCCTTTTAGATACAAATCTTGAAATGTTCCCTTTCTCCATAGAAGTAACATATCTAACAGATTATAACCCAACATACAGCTGATTCCAAGTTATAACAACACTGTGAACAGTGATTTCTTTGTTATGTTCAAAATAGCCATTGTATATGACCATCACAATGTCAGGAAGAGTTATCATGTTCCATTGTTACATATGTGATTGTTTTATAGGGATTACGATTATAACACAATGTTGACTGCTGTTTCACTGTTTTTGCATTACATATATCTAATATTAATCTTAACATAATCATTATGTAAAAATGCAGTGTATTTGTAATATTTGTATTTCACCTTTTTTCCGTACTTTTAGACTGATATTGTCAAAATAAAAGGTATCAAGTCTATTCTATCATTAAAATGTATTTTCTTTCAAAAAAAATCTGTCAAAACTAAAACAAAATCGTATCGAACAAAACTAAAGAAGTAAAAGTATAACATCCAAATCTGAATAAAGATGCAGTTTATGTATCAATGATACAGCATACTAACAACATAGCCAAACCAAATCAAACATTTCACACAAATCCGATTTTTCGTGAAACAGAAAGTATACTGAACACAAGTTATTAACCATCTAGCGCTTGAAATACAGAAAGCCAAAAAAAAGGCAATGAAAATCTTTCGTTAAAAAAAACACCACCTATCGGAAATGGACGCAAAACGAATGCTTCATGTAGGCAATGGATGTTTCTCTTATAGCAACGTATTTATAAACATTAATGAACAAATTGAGGCTTCAATCAACCGATCACTATGGACAAATATTCTTATCTTCCAAAGAATACAGTAAATTTAAAAGTTCTATCATTAGTTCTTAATTTTCGGAACACGTTTTAGAAATTAAAATGTGACGTCACTTTGGGCGTTGCATTGACTATGGCTAACAGGTCTATGATTTTGTAATGTATTCGTTTTTATTCTATAGCTAGTCACCACTTCAGTTTAATCATGTATATCTATTGTATAGTAATTTTATAAAATGTACTGTTTGCAAAACTATGTATTATTCTTGATAATAATGATGTTTTTGTCCTAGGCGGATAACTCTGGTCTCACAACTTTTTTGAACTTTTGGTCCTCGGCGATCTTCAACTTTGTTGTTATGGCTTTCAAACTTTTTACATCTGAGCATAGTTTTGTGTGGACGGAGCGCGCGTCTGGCGTATAAAAATATTTTTTAACCTGTTACTTTTTGACGGCTATTATTCGTTTGTTTTTCTGTCCTATATTTTTTCCAACTTATCTGTTTATTTATTGTAACCCTGTCGTGTAATGTTGTCATTTTAATGTTATAATTAGCACTGCCAATAAAGCGGGAGGTTTGGAATGCCACAAAACCAGGTTCAACCAACAATTTGTTGATAAAATGCGTTGTACCAAGTCAGCCGCCGAAAATGGCCTTTGTTACATTATAGTTCGTGTGTGTGTGTTGCATTTCGCTGAACTGTGTCTCTGTTGTGTCGTAGTTCTCTTATATTTAGTACGTTTCCCTCAGTGTTAGTTTGTAGCACGGATTTGTTTTTTCTCTATCGATTTATGAATTTTGAACAGCGGTATACTAGCTACTGTTGCCTTTATCTAAAAAGATTCCTTGAAATCTTAAATGTCAATTATGAACGAGTTGGGAAATATACATACCACAAGAAGAAGTAAAATGTATGCCACCGTACAAATAGGAAATCTATTAATAGAACACGCACGTACAGTAATCGTCGTTGATGTCATACGCGACATTGGAAAAGAGGGGCGAAAGATACACGAGGGACATTCAAACTCATAAATCGAAAATAAACTGACAACGCCATGGCTGAAAAAGAAAAAGACAAGCAGACAAACAATATTACACAAAACAGAACATGAAAAATAAAGACTAAGCAACACGAACCCCACTAAAACCTTGTGGTGATCTTAGGTGCTCCGGAAGAGTATGCAGATCCTGTTCCACATGTGGCACCCGTCGTTTTGCTCCTGTTAGTACAAACCTGGTAATATGTCTAATTCGATAGATCACATTCGTGAAAATAGAACGGGATTGCAGTTACGACATTAAGATCATATCCACTATCATCTGTGAAACAGATATTCCATAACGGTCAACCAAATCGTGATGGTGTCCGTACAATTTACGAAGGGATGATTTCGAACTCTTGGTTAAGAAGCTTCCTTGTGGAGCAACAACCAGTCCCTTTATGAAGGAAGCCATGATAGAAAATACAAGCCGGGGGAATATCGTATCAATTTGGAGATATATACTCCGTATGCAGGCGCTGCTGAATTTGTTGCTACATAGAAATGAAAAGTTTACAATTGGGCAGCTAAAATCATCTCTATTGTCGTAATGTTTTTTTTAACCGACCCTTATTGTCAATTTCTAGACATTAGGCATAAGTCAAGATATGAGGCAGAATGTATCTGATGTATCCCTTTTCTCTACTTCGATGGGATAGATGCGTTCAACCTGGGAACAGTATGTCTAATCATTATATATGTTCCTGTTTCAGCATATAGTCATCAAATTTTGAATTATTAAGTGAGAGAATGTCATCTATTTATATTACTTAGTTAGAGACCGATTTGATTGAGCTGCAACTCCACTGAAACTATGCAAAGTCGAAAATATTTGTGATATGACGTATAAATGTAGTGATTTGTACTTCATAAATTTGTCTTTGAAACAATATATTTTTCAACAGAAAACGCCAATTTATTAAGAAATATCTATATTAGGAGACCGTTATCGATCCATGTCATGCTCAGTCGACGTACTGCCTGTAAAATTAAAAAATATTTTTGTTTCAACAATTCCCAATTGTACAGCGATTTTGCGGGCATCTTCTAGTATAGCGGGAGATTGAGGTTGAAGGATACTGCTTACTACTTTTCTTTCTTCTTGAGAAGTTCCTGTATGAAGTCGGCCTCATAAGAATATATGTACAAGTTGGCAAGAAGATGGGCATAGTTGGCTCCCATGGGAATGTCGATAGTTTGTTAAAGACACGTCCCCCAAACGTATCACATTTGTTGTCAATCAAGGAATCAAGCATCTTGCTAATGTCAGTTTCAGAGATTTTTTTATTTGAATCAGCGTGAGTATTTACGAAGTAGAATGTATCCCTAAGACAAGAATCAGATACTTGGATATACGTTGGTCTTCTTTTTTATGAAACAAAGCAATGCCAACTCTTTCAACTTGTCTTTTAGTTTGGAATAGGAAATAGTTTGTGAAAAATGAAGAAAAGTCAAATGATTCAATACTTTTGCAATATGAATGTATGTACTCTAAAAGATCTTTTAGTTTTTTATTATCCCCACCTCTGGAATAGGCCGTTTCACAATAACTTTGAAGCTCGGCGTTGAGTGGCTTATATATGAATTCTATTAACATCATGATGACGTATGTACTTCTTTCGAAGGGACGACTTCAACTTTACCAATTGGCACCCTTGTTTCATTCGGTTTCTAGTTAGCTGCTCTCTTCTATCCATGTCTTTTAGTTGTATATTTAGTTCATAATCAACCCTCATTCTCAATTTCAAAATATACGTCAGGGGCGTAGCTAGACTTTAATTGAAGTGTAGGCACCAATCGGCAGGGGGTCCGCATAAGGCCCCCTTTGGGTCCAGGGCATAGCCCTGGTAGGAGGTTCAGGGGCCCCGACGGAAAACGGTTTTCAGCATTTCTGGATGCAAACTTTTCGATTTCGTTGCACAGAAAACATTCAATTTACTGGCAATTTTTCTCATGAAATATACAAGAAAAAAGTTCTAAGTTTAATTATTTATTTAATAATTACAACTGACTGATGAATGACTGTCCAGAAATTGTTTTCAACATTTATATCATATGCACATGAGGACAATGTAAAAGTTCAAACATAAAATTAACTAATAAAGTACTCAATTTTCAGGGTAAACCATGACAAAATCACAACGTTTAAACGAAATTAAAGCGTCTGTTTTTTTTCACTGAAAATTTGTCAATAATGTCTGTGATATTTACACTTCTTGCTCGGTGAATATGTAAAATGGACAAGTTCGAAAGCCTTTCATCCCCCATAGTCGCCCTTAAGTAGCTTTTAATACGGCGCATAGCGCTGAATGAGCGCTCACTGGAAGCTGAAGACACAGGCATTGTAAAAGAACTGTAAGGATTGAATAAATGTTAGGATATAAATCCTTATTCGTAGCATTTAGTGTCTCTAATAGTTTCTGTGGACGCTGGCCGTCTACCATTCCTATCTTATTTTCCATCTAGCAACCTCGTCATTAAATGCTTGAATCTCGAATTCCTCTCCAACTTTAACTGCTTTCTCAAAAAGTGCTGTCCATACATTTGGGTCAGTCCGTTCATTATCTAATCTTTGGACTACTATACGAGCTTCCTGCACAGCGTCTAACAAGTTGATATCAGTTTTTTGTAAATAATTTGTGAGTGCAACTGTAGCACTCAGGAGATGTTCAGCTACCACCAGTGCTATCATAAAATCGAATTTCAAAATTGCGTTTACATATTGTGCTGCTTTATCATCTCTGTCATCCTTCAAAGCCTCCAATGATGACACAACAACAGGAAAGGCATTGAGAAAAGTAAACAGAGAATCTGCTCGACTCGACCATCTGGTTTCGCAAAGTGTGCGTAGCTTTGTGCGTCTGTCTAGTTGTTCTTTAACGTTTTGATTATCTGATAATTCCTCAGAAAAAGCTAGAAGTCGTTTTGCAGAATAATCAAACGAAAAGGAGATTCGTACGTTGACATCATGTTACGTACACATACATCTTTGCTGCTGTGAATCAAAGCAAGATTCAATGCATGTGCCTTACAGTGAATATAGTTTGCCTCAGGATTGAGTTGAAGGATACGTGCTTGTACACCGCTGTACTTGCCTGCCGTTTGCAGCCCCATCATAGCACTGTGCACGGATTTTGTTGATATCAAGTTCGAGATCAGCTAGAAATCGAACTATAAGATCAGAGATGGCAGCCCCCTATACAGACTCGGCATGTCGAAAGCCTACAAATTCCTCTCTGATTATGACAGTGTTGTTTTTTCGACATCCAAAAAACGCAAGCATAATGACATTTGTTCCTTTGTTGCCTTGTCTGTACACTCATCGGCAATAACGGCAAAGCAGGATGCACTCTTGCACGCACCAATAACTTGATTTAAAACCTCTGTACCACATAACTCTACTAACTCATTTTGAATGTCCGGCGAAGTATATTTTGCCCTTGAAGCAGCACTAAATGCTAAATGATCGGACAATATATTGTCTGTTTTTGCTTTCTCGTGCAAAATTGCCATGAAGTTGCTCCTTTCTTCGACGTGGCCCCGCAAAGGTATATTCTGCCGTCCACATAACAAAATAACTTCAATTATTTTTTCTAATACATGTCTATTTGTTGCGACGTTCGTTTTATAACTTGTGGATATCATACTGGCAATTGAGGAACATTTATTTTCCATGATACGGAGATATTCACTGCTACTTACTACACATCCTTGGTGTTGGGTTGAGCTCTCGTGCCTTTTAACAATTAAGGGAAGATTCTTCCAATCCGAAACAGGCGTTTTGAGAACGACTTTTCTTTACTGTCTTTTGGTGAGAAAAGCGCACAATAAGCACAGTAAAGTGCGTCAGTTGATACCGAATAGCGCATCCATGGATGGTTTTGAAGCCAGGAACTTTGAAGTTTTCTCTGCTTTTGTCCAAACACCCTGAAAATACGAGTTGTTTTAAAGATGATCATGTGGTTTGATAGTTCCCAATGAGACCAATATATCCACCAGAGCCGAAGCTCGAGGATGATAATATCTACCGTTATTATAGGTAACCGTACGGTCTTCAGCAATACGAAAACACATAATTAGATATAAAAGGTTCTTGCATGACAAAATGTTAGTTTCTGAGCAAAAGTTGTAAATCGAAGCAATCAAAGTAAATGTTAAAGAACAATACAAAAATCTACACATATATAACATACAACTCAACAGAAGTCGTAGTGGAAAATCAAATTTAAAAAAAATGTTCTGACAACTGATGGACAATATAGGTACGTAATTTAAGCTAGATGCGTGCATACTTAAATTCAACACAAATTGAGTTTATCACTGAATATATATTTTCCGCTACGCCCCTGGGCGGTATATAATAATGTTAAAATGAAACGCTAGATTTTCACCATTCCTCATAGGCAGTTCATGAATGAAGTCAGCCTAATGTACATAAAGGAACACATGACAAAACAGATGAACACATTCTTTCCCATTTGATAAAGTTTTTGTTCTGTTTAAACAAGACAAAATAGATTACTAATTTCACATTTTTTTAAAAGGAAACTGATGAAATCGATCTTTGGATAACCACTTCATCTATCATTTGAAAACAAAAAATGCAAAGTATATATATATAATATAAATATTATTCATTGAAATGATTTTTGTTGCTGATTCACATCACTTAAAAGAAGATAGATTTTCTATTTATAAGTATTTTCTGGTGTATAGTCGCCATTAAATCAGTATTTTTATGAGTTTAAAATTCCAATGTTATTTTAAACAAGGATTTGTATAGTAAGACTTACTATACAAATCCTTGTTTTAAAGAAAAGTACTACTGAAATAGCCTAACGGAGTTTTTTACTTCATTAATGCAGTTATTACGCGTTCACTTTCTTTGTTAATCTACAATGAAAATTCATAAATATAAATAAGAAAATGTGGTATAAAGTAAAATCACAAAAATACTGAACTCCAAGGAAAATTCAAAACGGAAGGTCCCTAAACAAATGTCAAAATCTCACTATCAAAACACATCAAACGGATTGATAACAACTGTCATATTCCTAACTTAGTACATACATGTTCTTATGTAGAATATTGTTTGCTGGGTCTCATGCTTTTCCTGGGAACAGTATATAAATATATTTGTTCCTGAATTTACTGTCGTTCTCTCTTGTTTAGTTTTCGTAACTTTTAGGTTTTTAGTTGCAGCATACAGTAGCCAATTAAAATTGATAACGTTTGATTATGAATCAGCGTCATTTTGGCGTTTTTGATAACGAGAAAAAATATGCAAACTTTGAAATCCCCAATGATTAGAAAGGTAAACAAATCCGACAAATAACCAGAAAGTCGTAACAATTCTCTCAACATGTACGCACAAATATTGACTGTGTTGCTTCTCTGCTCTTCTTGTTACTGTTATGAAGAAGACGCTTTGAAGCAGGCTTTAGGTGGAGGACTTACAGAAGGACTGGAAGACCTCATGACCTCGTTCGGCGAGGCAATAGACGGATTGGCTGATTTAGCTGAAGGAAAAACAATCGAATGCAAATACAAATGTAGAAACGGTACTATATTCAATTTATATATTTAAGACGCAATGGTGATGCTGTAAAGATCATCCTTGTTTGAATCATGCACCAACCACAATTTTAAACTTTATATATTTATTTTATTTTATTCTGTTTTGTTGATCACAACTTGTACAGCACCTGCACTTGATAACACAGCATCAGCATCAGCGTGTTGGTATATTAACAAAAGAAGAAGAAATTACCCGAAACACTTTGGTCACGCTGGAGGGCGTTGGTCTGTGGCAGATGACTGCGTTCTTGAGAACTTAAGAATTGAGTTTAAAAAAAAGATAAGAGTTAAAGCATAAAGCATAAAAGATTTATTTAAAGTCGGTTATACATGTAACAATAGAAGCCCTGAAAACATCAAGTATTCATAGCCTTGTAACTTATAGGTAATCAGACTTGGGCTACTCCTTTTTTTAGAAAATTTGCTGCAGTTGCCATGAATATGCAAGGTTGGCAAAGTATTAACAGGGGGAAATCCAAGGTGGGAAGGTTTTCCCAGGCTGGACCAGGGTTTTCCCAAGTTGGACAGTACTGTAATGATTTTTTAAGCTAATTTTTACTCAAAGTAGTAAAGAAACACTAATGTTTCATAGAATTATTGCTTTATATTATATACACATTTGATACAGATAACCATATCATTGAGAACACTTTTTAAAGGATAAACAAAACTAAAATCTTCATTTTCTTTAATACTTCTATTTACAAAAAATATTACATGATATATAAACATTACATGATATACTTTATCATATACTTCAACAATGAAACAAAATAAAACATTAAAATATTGATAAGTCGGACCCCAAATGTAGTACATTCAATCATATGAAATCTATCATATGCATCAACGAAATAAAAAAACAACAGTATTATATATTCATATATGGAAGAAGAAGAAAAAATAATTCAGCAATGTACATCATGAACTCTGTTTGAAATACCAACATTTTTAAAGTAACTATTGTAATAATGTTGATTTTTTTGGCAAATGCATTTATTTTATCATTCGTTTGTTTGTTGTTTTTTTTTTTCATTGTCCACCTTATACTTCCCTATTTCCAAATAATTGTTTTTTATCCTATTTAGTAATGTTTTTACTGAAAACGTACTTTTGAGGTGTATCACTGGAATGCCATGTCATAATGTTACGGAAAGGCATGTGATAACGTTACAGAAAGGCATGTGATAAACTTTTCATATCAGGCCGCTAAGCACCAATTCGATAAATATGGAATTTACGTAAATTTAATGCAAATAACCTTACATTAAAAATCATGTTATTTCATCAAAGTATATGATAATACATAATATATAATTTTACATGATATCAAGACGTATATGTTAGTTATACGTCCTGATGAATATAGGCAGAAAACATACAAGTTTTACAAATTTTTCAAGTTGATTCATAGTAGTTCTGACCTTGTTTTTTTGTCATATGATGCCAAATAAAAATATATGTGTGGTTCCAGTAACCCTACCGTCCCTACTTTTTTGGCTTAAAAATAGCCTACCCTAAAGATTTTATTGTCATTTTTCATTGAGCACTGTTGAAGTCAGAAGTTGTTCCCATAGACTCAATGTAAAAAAAAAACATAAAATAAAAAAAAATCCCTAACTTTTTTTCAGATGTAACTGGAACCACACATACTTTTTATTTGGCCTTAGAGGGAAAATTAATTAAATGTGAAGAAAAAAATAGGAAAAATAATTTAATTGTAAATATTCATTGTGAAGAATTTGTAGTAATTAATTACATGTACAATGTATGTCGTAGGAATATTCACAAGTGAGCCATTTTATAAAGAAAACATATTGTTAGCCTAAGTCCTCATTATTATGACCACTCTGATCATTTGATAAATTTTAATCATTATTTCTGTCATATATCTGAAGTGTCACTTATGCTTTTGTCAAGTATTTGGTGAAGAAATACATATACCAAAAAAGATAAAGTTCTATATTTTTATAGAAACAGGACCTAAGCTGATTTCAAGTGAAAAATACAAGTTTATATTTGGTGAATGTATTCTTATACTATTTGAAAATTTGTCTTGATATTTAAAAATGTTTAAGCATTTACACAATTCCTGTATACTTTGTTCTGACATGTGTGTCACTAATTAAGAAGTACATTATTTAGATTATTGCACAGATTTGTCAATTAAATTTTTAGAAAAAACATTTTTTATAAGACTTAGAGAATTGTATTCTATACAGTAATGCTGTTAAATAAACACCCTAAGGAGTTTGTCACCTACAATTGTAGAAATAAAAAGAATAAATATTGTAATTTAGACAATACAGTGTTATAAGTAAATCTAAATGTACATATTAAATGTACTTTTTAATTAGTGACAAACATGTCAAGACAGAGTATTATTATTTAGCAATATTTAAATACTGTGAAACTATAATTATGCCTTTACCAATCTGTGTACAAATAAGCATGAAAATAATAAAATAAAAAAAGCCTTTTGCCCAGTGTTACCCATTTTGGGTTGTATTTCCCAGTCTTGAAAAGGTTTCCGCACTCATATGGATTTTGTAATACTTTGTAGACCCTGGTGTAGAGTAAACAAATGTGTACTGTTTAGCTGTTAAGACATAAACATTATTTTTTTTGTTGATACATACATATGTTCATATAAAAAAATACAAAATATTAAAAAAATCATAACCAAAATAAAACCAGAAGTGAATATACATGTATGTAGATTGATTAAAGAATTATTGACTAAATGGAACACAATACTTTAATGCTGCCTTGTAGAATACATGTATAATATAATGATTTTAACCCTGAAATGATCTGACATGCTTTAACATAATTAATTCAAGGCTGATGGTGAGTCTGACTTGTTTAAATAATGCTATATCATTATGAAAGGAATCTCAAAGAGCATGTTTTACAATACATGTACATGTATTATACACTAATAATTGTCACTACTCCAGGGGATCATTATTTGATTATTTACAGGAACAGTAATTTCAAACATTTTAAAAAGTGCAAAACAATGATTGAATTGTGCAATGCTGCCAAAGTAATGCATAAAGAACTATGTTCAAAATAGAAAAGAAAAAAAGGGGAAAATTTCTGTCCGATTTAAATAAAATTTAATATTAATTGATATTACTTCTTTAAAAAGATACAGGTCTCAATCGATATCTAGAGATGTGTAATGTAGAAGATAACGGTACATGTACCCTGTATATCACAGAACTACAAAATCTGATACATGTATATGTGTCTTTTAAACTGACATCATATTTTTAATACTAAATAGTTTTAACAGAAGATATGTTTAAGTGTGTGAATGATTTTCAATACCCTGACTTGCATTTGAAATGCAAAATTAACTTCTGTAATCTTCCTCTTTTAACCAAGAGTATGTTTCTCTTTCTGACAAATGCTCATATTCATGTTTCAAATGTACTATCAGTATGTATTATATTATTAAACATATATGAAAAGGACAATTTTACTTCTTACAAAAATGTAAATGTTTAGCAGTTTTTCATTTGATTTCAGGAATTAAAGCCATACCCCACCCTGACCATACACCAACATCAAATGGTTGTGGATCGTTTGGAATTGAGGTAAGGGGAGATAACAAAATGTTGTAACTGCTTAACTTTAGGTAGATTGAGATTCTTTACATCAATTAATCTATTTCTTTTCAAAAACTTGGTCATCATCTACATAATAATATGACTCTTGACAAAGAAACTTATAAGAATAGACAAGCAGTTTTAAATTGTTACACCAAATGTTTGTTCTAACCCTGGCAAATTACTGCTCTTTCATTAATTAAATGCATAAAACCAGTGTTTTAAGACTCATAAACTTGATAAACATTAATGAAAGTGGAGAACTAGGCTGATTGAAGTGATTTATCTTGCTTTATTTTAACTTTCTCCCATGGAAAATACATGTGATAAAGAATACATGTATATATTACTACATGTGTAGCACAAGGAAAATTTATTTAACTTGTGAACAAATTACAAATTTTACTACAAATGTAGCACAAGGTAACATTTTTCAAATTCTTGCAACATTACAAATCATAAATGTATCGGGTTGTTGTCTCTTTGGCACATTCCCCATTTCCATTCTCAATTTTATATTACACATGTACACAAGGCAAATTTATGTAACTTATGAACGTTACTACATGTGCAAATACAATGTTGCTCTAGATGAAGCACAAGGCAAATTCAAAATCTAATTCATGTAACTGTGAACATAAATATAAATGTAGCACAAGGCTATATTTCTTTTAACTTATGTGAACTTTAATGCTACAAATGTGGCACAAGGCCTATTGACAGTAAGGAAGTTGTTCTCTGTTTATATTATAGTTTGATACAGGAAACCTTCCTCAGATGACAGACTGTTGTGATGTATGTTCTCTGTTTATATTATAGTTTGATACAGGAAACCTTCCTCAGATGACAGACTGTTGTGATGTATGTTCTCTGTTTATATTATAGTTTGATACAGGGAACCTTCCTCAGATGACAGACTGTTGTGATGTAATGTTCTCTGTTATATATAAGTTTGATAAGGAACCTTCCTCAATGACAGACTGTTGTGTATGAATGATTATCTGGTTTAATTTATTATGATACAGGGAACCTTCCTCAGATGACAGACTGTTGTGATGTATGTTCTCTGTTTATATTATAGTTTGATACAGGGAACCTGCCACAGATGACAGACTGTTGTGATGTACATGACAAATGTTACGACACATGTAATACTGATAAAGAGACATGTGATAAGGACTTCAGACAATGTTTACTGGTGATGTGTGGTAAACTTGGAGATGATTTAAATAAAGAAGAAGCTGAAGGTTAGAGTCTAACTTAAATTTTTACATTTAGTGTTGATACTATTGTATATTATCAAATGCATAGTTGTTCCTAAATTCTTATTTCCCATTAATACTGAAGATTAGAAAAGTTTTTTATTTGATTATCTTTACAATTATTTTTAATGGACCTTTTATAATGTGTGTTATTATATTTTTTTGTAGTTAACATAAGTGTTGTTTTAACATAAAATTCAAGCACAATTTTTATGGATATTTTGTGAAAGCATAGAAATAATTTTATTTATATAATACATGTAGATAAAAATGTTTTTGTAAGCTAATTCTTATTTCTAAACTTAAACAAATTAACATACAATTGTGTTCTGATATACTATTTCTTAAACTGAATTTTTGATTTTGTCTGCTTCTCTTCAACCATATTAAATAAAATAAGATTATTGTTGCTTTCAACCTGCCCTTTTGTTTTCTGGTAGATAGTTATCTCATTGGCAATCATACCACATCTCCTTATCTTTATATTTATATCCTGTAATTCAGAAATTTTAAATGCATTTATAATTGTGATAATGGAAAAATAGGATAAAAAATTTGAGATTCATGATTGCTGTTTTAGAAAATGCTGGATATGAATAATATGATTTTAAAATTTATATTAAAGTTTTAATTCTTTATGAAATTAATTGATGTAGTAATGAAAATATCACAAAAAGTAAAAAGAGAATTTTATAGTGACACTATCTATCTTGAGTAGCATAGTTCAAACGTAGTAGGTTTTTATTGTAATTGTGAAAATTGTCTTATATAAAGGCATACATGTATATACTTTGGGAGTTTAGGAGAATTGACTAATTGTTTCCCTGTTTTTGATTTCCAAGTGCCAAAATTTATGTTTGGAAAAGGTATGTGGTATATGTCATAATATAGTGCCTAGAAAATCAACTTAACTATGTTAAGAGTGTCTGATTCTTACTTCTCCTTAACTAGGGCTGGAACCTATACTTTCCCCTCTTACCTTTATGACAAAACCACCTATCATTGTGCAACTAATAAAAAAAAATCAGATTTTGTTTATGGAGGTTAATATCTTTATTTATTTGAGTTATTGCCCTTTGACTAGTTTTTTAATCCATCCAAATCATACTTTTCCTTGGTGTCCTTTTCCTAACCTATTTAAATCCCTATTCCTTTTGCTCTCATTTTGCTCACAAATGTTTTTCCTACTATAAATAAAAAAAGTGATTGAAATCAATTGTTAAAGGCTCATAAACAAACATTTAAAATGCTTTAATTTTATTATAGTTTCTAATTATTGTTTGAAATGACTTTCCATGTACTGATTATCTTACTGTTTTATTCGCATAGTGATTATTAGATTTTTAAAATATTTAATTACAAGTTTGAATGTCTTCATTGATGAACAGATTTTAAAGTTGTTTACCTTGTTGCAATGTAACAACCAAAAACATTATTGCGTGCATTCTTTATTGCCTTTTTTCATTTTAGACTAAAATGCAATTTTTATTTTTTCAATATTTAGAAACACCTTACTTAAATCATATAAAGAATTTCAAAATGCGAGATTGAATTATTGCAATTACAACCCTGTCGCATTTTTTATAATAATAAAAACATCGTAATAATTTCTGAATTTAAATTATTATTAATCATCTGAGCAAGGCTAATATTGATACATGTGATTATTGTAGGATGTGAAGCTACAGCAGAAATAATGTACAGAGGAACACTAGCTTTGGGTTGTTCACCATATAAAAAGGCTCAGAAGAATGCCTGTCTCTGCAATGACAAGTTGTCACTGGACCATAAAGCTGCAGAGAATAAATCTGGTACTAAAATTTCTAAAGTTGACAAGAAACCCAATGATAAAACAACAAAACAACAAAAGAAGGCAGATAACATTGAAAAATCTAAAGTATCTGAACGAGAGAAGAATTCTAATACAAATAAAAAATCAGAACAGAAATCTTCTGATAAAAAATCTGATAAAAAACAAGAGAAAGTAAAACCAAAAACCAGCAGAGAGAGTGGGGATTTATAATGTTTTGTTAAAATATGTCCTCGTTTGTTAAGTTAATATCTTATTCCGTCCTCAGTATTGTTACAGAATATTCTGTTATGAATGGCTTGCAATATTCCTTGAACTGAAATCCATATAGACAATAGAAATACATGTATGTAAGAAAGATTTATGTTTTTTAAGCGAATGTTGTTCTTTTTCTCGAATGTAAAGTTATTTGAATATTTCACATAATGATTGCATTCAACAACTTTTAAAAAACCTGCAACATAATTTTGTGTAAAATACCTGCTGAAGACTTTCTATATTGCATTTATCATTTTGTCTCCAATTATTTAAATATTTGATATAAAAGGTTTTTCGTCTTCTGGAATAAGAAACTTTTTTATGTGATAATCTTTATACTGCTGGTGTAAGCATAATTTTTCTGTAAAATGTTAAACTTAACATGTATGTAATATATGTATGTTTTGATATTTGATGTTAGTTTAATAGTTTTGTATATGCACAGTATTTTTATATGATTGAAAACAATTTTGACTTCTGTGATATCCTGATCAAAAGTTATTTAGTATGAATGCCTTTGAGAATTTTTTCATTGATACACAATAGGGTTGCTAGATAGTTTATTATTATGGTTTTGTATAAATATATTTGCATATAGAATATATTTTTATTTTTACAGGTATATAATGAATCATGTGTGGTAGGCAAATTGAAAAAAAAAAAATATTCGAAGATTAATTAAGCATTACACTTGTCAAAAATAAAGATTTTACGTACATGCATTGATATTTCTTTGGTGTATTGTTTTTGACAAGTTATTGTTTATTGATCTATTTCGGTATTGGTGTATGTTTAACACCTATTTTTTCATGTGTTGTATCTGGTATATTACAATTTTTTTTTATTGATGGGTATATTTTTTGGTAAATTTGTATTATGTGTTGCGGTTTATATCTAATGTAATATTTATCATTGTTTTTCATTATTATTTTTCTTTTGCTTTATTTCTTTACTGCTTAAATTTTGTATTGTTTACATGAAAAGTGTTTTAAAAAAACCATATTTATATATTTCACACAGACACATCTATACTCTTACTTTTATTATTGCATGGCTTTGGGAACAATTTTTTTTTTGGGTGTATATTTAACTATTAAGGGAAATATACGTTTACCTCAGCAAAACTAAAACTCATTGAAAATGTTTAATATGTTTTAAGTTGGAGAAGTCAATTTGATTTTTTTGGCACAAAATTTAAGGTTTTTCTTCAATGCTGGTTATTCTTTATAAAGGTGATTTTGCTTTAGTTTTTGACAATCTGTATTCTTTTGATTATGTAGAAGAAAGCCTACATTGAGGCTAATGTTAAATTTAAGTTAACTGCAATCAATCAAATTTGAGGGTTTTTTTAAGAGTCCATCAAACAAAATAAACTAGATTTAGACAATTTTTCAATTTAATCCTGTAATTTAAACTTAAGGTTTTGATTCATTATGTATGCCATATATTTCTTTTCTCTCACATAAGTTCCTAAAATTTATGTATGTTAAAATTCTGTATCAGTACGTATACCCTTACAACTGTAAAACATTTGAAAAGAGTATGTTTCCTGAACAGATTATTTAGAAGATGCAGTACCTATGTGTAAACATTCCTTAAAGCTTATAAATCCTGTAAAGTAATGTAATAGCAGTCATTTTATTAGTATGTGTGAGGTTTCTTCATTCTTTACAATTAAGAAGGAAATATTCAATGGCTTCTTTGTCTCCATAATCACTTTCAGGATCTTGCAGTTATTTCATTTATTTTCCTACTGATAATTCACTTTCAGGATCTTGCAGTTATTTCATTTATTATTTACTGATAATCATACAGTATAAATCCTGATATCACGTTGTTAATAATATTTTAACATTTTTTATATGTGTTCATTTTCAAAAACAGGTTAAATACTGTCTGTCTCTTTCACTAACATCAAACTATGTTTGCCATTTATTCATTTCCCCTTGTTTGTTATGGTCAAGTTGCTATTGACTGTGCTCCCTTTACTTTCTACCTTCTTTAATAACAGTTTCATTTTCAATGATACTTAAAAATGATCTGATAAATATAGATTCCATAACTGCAACAAGTTTGTTATAATATTTCTCCACTCGAGACAGTTCAATTTTTATATTCAAACCATGAGGGTTGCCAGGCTTTTCAAATAATTAAAATTTAACTGTTGAAAGTGTGGAAATATCGTAAAACACAGGTTAAAGTGGGGGAATCTGTTTCTTCAATGATTTTCATCCTTCTTTTTCAAACATTTGCTGAAAGTTATGTTCCTTATATGTGATGTCATCAGGCATGGTCAGTCACCCTTTTTTTATGACATCACATCAGGAAATTTAGAAGAAATTAAGAAAATTCAACATCATGATTAAATTTCGACCAATCATTTGCTGAGAACAGATATTTCACTAGTGATGAGAAATATTTTTCTCTTACCGCTCAGGAAATGTGAAAATAGGACAAAAATTCGAAAAATCTATATCTGGCTTCTTCTTTTATCATAGATGATTAAAGTTTGATTCTGATGATGTCCATGTTGAAGATCTTTCCTTACTACAATAAAAAGTAAATCACCAGCTATATATTTTCTATAAACAAACTTGTATTACTACACATATTTCCATATTTTCAAAAGTATTAAATTTTCTGTTATTTTTTTGTTCATAATCTCATACTAGATTGTCCCCAAAGCATTCGGACTGAATCCTGGTTGCAATGGCCAGACTGAATCCTATTGGTTAATCTTTCATCTGTATGTCATTGGTTTAAGATGTACCAGGTTCTTTAGGCAACAAAAAATTATATGTGTGTTTCCTATTACACCTTTGAAAAAAATAGGGTAAGTAGGTAGGGATTTTATTTTTTTTACCTTTTTTTTTTACATTAGGTCTATGGGAGGGACATTCTGACTTTAGCAGTGCTTATTGAAAAATGACCAAAAAAACTTCAGGGTAGGCTGTTTTTTAGCTTAAAAAATAGGGTGGGTACCGTAATAGGAAACACACATCTTTTTTTATTTGGCCTTAGTATAATATTTAAGAAAAACACTACATTGGCAAACTTATTTACCAACTGTACTAGCTATTAAAAGGTTTTTTGTACAATTTACAACTACATAAAGGTAGTATGAGATTATGAACAAAAAAATAACAGAAAATTTAATACTTTTGAAAATATGGAAATATGTGTAGTAATACAAGTTTGTTTATGGAAAATATATTTTTTTGTATAATAGAAAAAACAGTATAACTCAATTTATGATATTGGTCTGATGTATGTGAATATTTTGATTTCTATGCATTATCTTATTTATTTGTTGACCTGTCCTCATGAAATTTTATAACAGTATTCATGGGAATACTAAAAAAACTATTGATATCCAGATTACCAGTAATTTGATAAACATCTTGCCATTAAAAATGTCATGTCTGATTGTGATGAGAACTCTATTGATTCCTTATTAACATATTATCTGTTTTTTTTCCCAATTTATGATTTCCTACTATTAAAAAATAATAAATATCTAAAAGTTAACTTAACCTAAATAAACGGTGATGAAATAATATACTGTCTCAAATATAAAGGCTTATCAAATTAGAAAATGGTAAGCATACACCACACATTTTAATATATATTTTAATCTTATACTATAGTATAATAATATATTTAAGTAAATACATAGAGAATGGATATATGGGATATTTGCAATAAGAGCACATCTTTTAGTAAATACAAAAAAAAATATATTTCTGTCACAACAACATAGCAGGTCCATTCGGAGGAGTGATTTTCCTTGAAGTCTTCATTGTATCTTACTGTATGCTTTAGATTTAGTTATCTATTTGCTAGTAGGGGTCAAGAACCCAACAAATTTTGAATTTTTGAAGCCTTATTGTGATGCACGTTTTTCTTCCAACATCTTGTAAAATCTAAGTCTGAATATTCTAATCAGATTTGAAACTTTTGGTGGTTACTCCTTTTTGGCCAAAAAAAATTTAATGAGTTTATTAAAACAGTTGCTTTCATATAGAAGAAGTGAATCCAAAAGAAACTTATGACATAATACAACTGTATTAAATCAATTTAATAAATTGATTTGAGGCAGTTGTAAAATGTCACAACTCAAAACTGCCCTTTATTTCTGCCATTTGAATAAATATATATTATTTTGAGCAAAAAATTGTAATGTTAAGACGGAGAGTTTTATGTATTAAGAAAGGCTGTAAATTAAATCTGTGATGCGAAAATCCAATACTGTTCAGTTCTAGATATGGAACTATGGATATATAGTTGTCAATTTATAGTCTTAATATGCTTAAAATAAAATTACTGGGTTAATTAGTTAATTCACAATGTTAAAACATTTCATAATGTGAATTCTGTTGTGATCTTATATTTATACTATAATGTTATGTTTATAAAAGTGTTCATGCTGTTTAAAAGTAGATAGTTTTTTTGTAACTCACACTATACTATGCAATTGATAAATAGTTTATTAAAGTTTTATTTGAATATATTTTTGGAATAAATATTCAAAACAGAATGAAAGACTTTTTATTGACATTTTTATTATTATTAACACGTTCATTTTTCTCTCTCACCTGGATGGTTTTGCTTTAAAAATGTAACCATTGGTTATCCTATATTCCATTTTTTAAGTGTTTTCTTCACCAGTTGCACTTTTCTACATGCAATGTCTCATTATTGATAATTGGGGCAAAAATATTTGAAAATCCAAAGCCTAATACAGACATTGATGAGCTGAAATAATGAAAACATAGCCAAACAAACGAATGAAAGCTATGCATGAGTGAGTTGTGTTAGACACCTTTTATTTGGTTTACAGGGGAACATTAACTCCTAAATTTACCCTTTTTTATGGAAATATAAAAAAGAAGATGTGGTATGATAGCCAATGAGACAACTGTCCACAAGAGACCAAAACGACACAGATATTAACAACTATAGGTCACTGTAAACCTTCAACAATGAGCAAAGCCCATATAAATAGTCTGCTATAAAAGTCCATGAAATGACAAATGTTAAACAATTCAAAACTAACAGCCGTATAATATTGAACCAAAGACAAATATGTAACACTGACACACATCAACCTGTGAATAACAGACTGACTTTTGACAGCCACATACAGAGTATGGCGGGATTAAACTTAGTTTAAGGCACCAACCCTCCCCTAAACTGGGACAGTGGTGTAACAGTACTACATAAGAACAAACTACACAAATCAGTTGAAAAAGCATAAACTTATCAGAAGGGTACACATAGACATTCATCATACAAAAACACAGAGTGGACGTGGACGGGTACTTGATCATTCTAACAATCAAAAGACACTTAGTTTAGATTTGAGTGTACTCGGTGTTACTGACAGCTAGTTGAAAGCCATAAACAACTTATAAAAAAAATCATGACTTAATTATCAATCAGTACACATCCAACATCCAATGAAATGAGTGTAAAACGTCATAAAAAGTCAGAGATAAACGTGACCTTGTGAAATGCCAAAATACTTGTATCGACACTCTGTAGAGCCAATAGTTTGTATCTACGAAATAATTTAGTAAAGGTTTTGATAAAATTATGGTAACGAAATCCCTGTCTTCATAATTAACCATATAAATTACGTTAATTGAAATTAATCCAAAAGCCACAACAGATACGGACATAGCCAACCCGTTGTGAAAAATACAACATCGTATTAAAGAAGGGAATAAATGAAAATTATCGCCAAAAAGAAGAAAAACAGTCTTCATTTTTGAAAATGCATCCATCTGAACATTTTTTTTCAAATTTACTGCATGCTGTATGAGAAGAGTGTTCTTCAGCTATTGAAACTGTTTAATGGCCTCTTTTCTGAAATATTTCGAAAACTCTTTAGTGTTTGATTTAACAATAGAATTTTTTTCATAACAACCAATCAGACATTAATTGAGATTGAATTTGATAAAAGCATAAATCTAAATTAGAATCATACTAAAGGATAGAAGGCTTGTGTGACTTTAGTTATACTCTAAAGTTTGGAACGGATTGACACAATTCATACATAATGGACTCATCTCATGTGCTCTCATGACAGCATGTAATCTCTACAATGGTTACCCTTTTCGTATTTATAACAACTTAACTATTTTAATGGGTGATACATTCTAGCTAAGTAGGTATCTAGTTGAATTGAAGTACTTGAACTTTTATGCATAAAAGTACATTCATTTTCAATTCTTCTGAATATGTCTGCAATTTTAAAATATTGACATGATAATGGAGATTTTTGCGTTCTCTGTCATACAGAATAAATACAATTGATTTTGTTATTAAAAAGGACAAAATGTTATATAACAATCCCCACGCAAATTATGTAAATGTTGTTACCACAAAATCCATGTATTTGACAGATACAATCTTTTAGTTTATGCTTTTTTTTAGCTTCTTTTGACTTTTTTCACTGTTCAATTTCCGCCTTAATGGTCACTGGTAAGCTGTTGATGACCACTATGTCTTGTCTTGGGATAGAAATACGTATATGTAATACTTTACTCAGTATGTCTATACATAGAAAGTTGCTGCCTTATATGAGCATTGAAGTTATAAACATTAAAGTTCTTATTTATAGAAGGCTACACATATCCGATTGCGCCTTCAATTTTAAAAACGTAGATAGTCATACACTCTGATAATGTTTTATAGCTCAGATTTCTTTATGTGCATACCTATGCTTGCATCTTGAGAGAAAATTACTTAAAACGTTACTTTAATCTATTAATTTGTATCAACCTTTAAGCTCCCATGAGAGTTATTGGACTTCTTCCGCTGTCTTCCATTCGAAAGACGAGATTTCTCACACTCAAGAAGGTATTTTTATTTTCATAAATGTTTAAAATATATTCTGAACGTCGATGTAAATTCGATCCAATTCAGTCACACAAGAGAATAAAACAAATGAAATAATACGATATATATAAATCTACAAAAAAGAAAAAAACCAAAACAACACATAATAAATTTCATGCGTCCAAAACGTTTTTCTGGATATATTTTTAACAGGAAGTCTCAAATTCGAATATTTTAAAGCCAAGAATGAAAAATAACTTAAACTGTTGAAGCGGTTCATGACAAAAAATTTGCTATTAAAGATACCAGGCTCATAACTTTGTACGCCATACGCGCGTTTCGTTAACGAAAGATTTATCAGTGACGCTCGAATTTAGAAAGTTTTAAAAGGCAAAATAAATTACGAAGTTAGAGAGCATTGGGGACCAAAATATTCGAAAACGTTTTGTCAAACATAGCTAAGGTAATTTGTCCCTGGGTCAGAAAATCCTTAATATTTAATCCTAGTTAAACTCGAGGATTTGCAAAGTGCAGAGAACGACAAAGAACATGTAATACGTACTGGCATTACACGGTTTCCAAAATTAAAAAAATTAAAAAAATTTGGGGAAAAAATCTTCACAATGCGTTAGGATATCATAAATTAAAATGCGAATGTGATTTTCACACAAATAGAAATAGGTTTTCAATCCACTCCTCTAAATACTAATCAATCATACGCTAGCATCTAAATTAATTGCAATTAATTAATGTAAAATAAATTAAAAAAAACTAAATATCTTTACATTTTAACTCTCATTTTTATCAAACACATAATCATGAACAAAGACCAAAAAAACCCACCCTAACTAAATTAACAAACAGATTTGACCAGTCTCTTAATCAATAACTGTTTTAGTACTCTCCAAATTTCGATCACTTGCAATACAATATGACTTCTAATCTTTATTTTTAATCACAAAATTTTGTTTGTCAGTCGACATGCAAGTTATACAAACACTATCTCGTTAAGTTATTATGAAGCTTGAATAACTATTTTTGACGTTTTCAAACTTGTTGGTTTAATTTATAAAACGAAACCTCATCACAGACTTAGCATGGCATTTTAACAAAGCAGCATGGAATTTAATAACAGGGAACAATTACCGTCTTATAAAACTGGTGCCAGAGGCAGACAATATATAATTTTAAGTCAATGCAAACATGAAGAATGTTTAAATGTTTCCATATTAGACTAAATTAAACTAATACAACATGTCTATATAGTGCCAGTTTACTAATTTAACGAGTAACAAATATAATTGCATTTCCAATAAGTCATTTTTAAAGTACAGAATGGTGGGCAGATCCGTGATTATTGCAACAAGGGAATGAATTGCTTTTGTTTTGGAAACACAAGAAAAATAATGACTAGCATGGTAGCAAATGACAGTGTTAGAAATTGCTAGTTATATATGGCAGGTTATTATATCAAAATAAAGTAGCGGGACGTAAAGTTTAAAGACTTTAATCTACATATGGGGATGGTATCATACTTTTATACTTTTACAAAAAAGTCCACGTAGGTTAAAAAATGACAAATATTCTGGAGATACGATTAAATCTGAATTACATAGTTTAGCAAAGAGGGACGAAAGATACCAAAGGGACAGTCAAACTCATAAATCTAAAACAAACTGACAACGCCATGGCTAAAAATGAAAAAGACAAACAGAAAAACAATAGTACACATGACACAACATAGAAAACTAAAGAATAAACAACACGAACCCCACCAAAAACTAGGGGTGATCTCAGGTGCTCCGGAAGGGTAAGCAGATCCTGCTCCACATGTGGCACCCGTCGTGTTGCTTATGTGATTACAAATCCGGTAAATAGTCTAATTCGGTAGGTCACATTCATGAAAGGGAAGGGGATTGTAGTTACGACGTAAGGAACATATCCGATATCATTTGTGAAACGGTTATTCCATAACGGTCAACCAACTCGTGATGGCGTCCGTAAAATTTACGAAGGGATGATTTCAACTTCACCATTTGGAACTCTTGGTTTAATAGCTTCCTTGTGAGCAGTAACCCTCTATCAAGAAAATCATGATAGGAAATGCAAGCACGGGAATATCGTATCAATTGGGAGATATATACCCCGTATGCAGGTGCTGCTGGAATGTTGCTACTTAGAAATGGAAAGTTCACAATTGGAAAGCTGAAATCATCTCTTTTGTCGTAAAGTTTTGTTTTCAACCGACCCTCATTGTCAATTTCAAAATGTAAGTCAAGATATGGAGCCGACTTAACTGTATCTGTAGTATCCTTTATCTCCAATTCGATGGGATAGATGCGTTCCACATAGTCACCAAATTTTGAATTGTTTAGTGAAAGAACGTCATCTATATAGCGGAAAGTAGAGTTAAAGGATATTGCTAACTTATTATCTTTCTTCCTAAGAAGTTCCTGCATGAAGTCAGCCTCATAATAATAAAGAAACAAGTCGGCAAGTAGAGGGGCACAGTTTGTTCCCATTGGGATGCCGACAGTCTGTTGAAAAACACGTCCTCCGAACGTAACAAATATGTTGTCAATCAAGAAATCAAGCATCTTGATAATATCGGTTATACATATCTCATCTTTTCTCTTTAAAAAGCAATTAGTTTTAAAACAGGAAAAGTGACGTTATCTCAAATTTCCTAGTTGCAGAACCACTTTCAGAACGTGTATTGTAGTTATGGATTTGGATGATTTCATTATTATTTTTCGGAAATTGTAGACATGCGAAATAAACATATTCATGATTATTATACGCAATATCAAGTTATCAAAAATTTATTAATACTGTTTGATATAGAATGAAATTCAAAACAGTGTGGCTGTGGCCATTGATTGACACATTAAATTCATCAATTGACTGGGACAATTTAGGTGAACGTTTGTATGTAACGACACTGCTCACTATGTACTTTTTAAAGACACTTAAACTATGAGGTCACCAAAGGTTCTCAACACCTTAATAAAGTAATTCGAAAAATTAATCAGAAATAACACGATGTTTTGATTTATATCAATTATATAAATCAAAACATAAAGGTTATTCCTGATTAATTTTTCGAATTATTTTATAATTAAAGGCGTTAAGAAACCTTTGGTGACCCCACAGTTTAAATGTCTATCGTAGGTACGTCGTGAACAGTGGTCGTTACAGACAAACGTTCACGTAAATTGTCCCAGTCAATGGATGAATTTAATGTGTCAATCAATGGCCACAGCCACACTGTTTTGAATTTCATTCTAAATTGTTTTAAACAATTAGTAGACATATGAGCATTTTGTGAATTGGCTGTATGATAATGTATAACGTTTTTCGTATTTTCTTTTTTGGACACCACGGACAAGTAAAAAAAAAAAAACTTTAAAAAAAACCTTTTCCAAAAAAACTTAAGTTTCTTTAAATTTGCAATTTTGTTTTTTCAAAAACAATTTCCAATCGACAATTTGACACTGGAAATCAATTTCAAATAAATATTTTTGAAATCCTAGCACATAAAGATGAAAATCATAATTTGTTAAATCTTTTATAATAACTTCAACTTTACCGCTGTGACATTTTCAGAAACTGCAAATTTTAAATTCCCTGAATGAAATGTCATTATATTTTCTTTGAAATTCTATCACAAAAAGCTATTTCTCACACTGTTTTAGCTTTTAACAAAAGGGTACATTTGTTCAAAGATATTTTTCCGTTTTTTTTTAATAAAAGATCGATAAGGTTTTCGTTTTATAGAACTGAAGACCGTTTATAAAGGTCAATGATATTAGACGCAGCAATCTTGACTAATATATATGTTGACGAAAAAAGTAAAACCACAAAATACTAAACTCTGAGGAAAATTTAAAAAAGGAAAGTCCCTTATCAAATGGTAAAACACATCAAACGAATAGATAACAACTGTCATATTCCTGACTTGGTACAGACATTATCTTATGTAAAAAATGGTGGATTAAACCTCAGCTTAACCTCTAACTCGTATGACAGTCGCATCAAATTCTATTATCTTGACAACGATGAGTGAAAAGAAAAAACATGCATAATAGACACTGATGCATGATTTTTTATTATTTATTGGTTTTGGCTTTTAACTAGCTGTCAGTAACTGCGAGTACTCTCAAATCGTATTTTCTTGTTAATTCGACCTGTTGATACTGTTTATAATGCTTTTTTGTTATTTTTTATTTATATGGATCTTGTCTGTACACCAGCTTTCATTATTTGTAATATCTTCAATTTTTCACTTATTCTTACAACATTTGTATAAACTTCAAGATTATAAAAAAACCGGTTTTTTTCTAAAGTGAACATTGATTGGTTAAATATTTCTCAGTCATGTCCTGTGTTTGAATTTGTTTGTTAGCTTTTTGGTCATGAATGTTTGTCTCTAATATTTAATTAACTGTGCATTTGTATTCAGATATCGCAGATCAAATTTATTCGTTCATTGTTTAATCATACGTTTTTTGATTGAGTTAAGTCTGCCAATTGATATTTTATCGTATGTTTTTCTTTGTTGTGATGTTATGCTATTGTTTCAGAAAAAGGGAGAAGGTTTGGATCCATTAAAACGTTTAATCCCGCTGCAAATGTTTGCACCTGTCCTAAGTCAGGAATCTGATGTACAGTAGTTGTCGTTTGTTTATTTAATATATACGTGTTTTTCGTTTCTCGTTTTGTTTATATAGATTAGACCGTTGGTTTTCCCGTTTGAATGGTTTTACACTAGTAATTTTGGGGCCCTTTATAGCTTGTTGTTCGGTGTGAGCCAAGGCGCCGTGTTGAAGGCCGTACTTTAACCTATAATGGTTTACTTTTTAAATTGTTATTTGTATGGAGAGTTGTCTCATTGGCACTCACACCACATCTTCCTATATCTATGTAGTATTTGCTTTGAACACCACAGACAATACAACAAAAAAAACCTACAGTAAATGGCATTGAACCATCATATCATTACAGTTTTATCTGCAATAAAATGATCCGAAATTGTTTAGAGAATAGTAATTTAGTCAATCCTGTAATGATAAAAATCATTTCTAGTTTGTTTACATTTTTAAGTTATTGAAATGTTGAAAAGCAATCTGTTTTTTTTTGTAGTTTTATAAAAACGGAGATTTTTTAAAAATCCGTTCTCAGATATTAATCAAAATGCTATACAATTTTGACTGACAGTTTTATTTTATTTTTTAAATGTGTGCTTTTATGTTGATAAATTAGATGAGCTAAGGACCTTGTGATGACTTTTGTGATTTTACTGCATGTGTCTTCTCGATAGAACCCCTTAACGATCCCATATCATGAGCTTTCACGATCCACTTCAATACTCTACCACCGTAACCTATTCTTTCAGGACGATTTTTTTCAATTATCCGAATTACAGCCGTAAGTTTGTGAACTGGATAATTGCTTACAAAAGAAAAGTAACTCTTCTCATGATAACAAGATGAACATTGTGTTTAGGTCTGTAATCATATCAAGCTGTTAATAAACGTTATTTCGATACTATAAATTAGAAAATGCCAGTACAAAGTCAGGATTATGACAGGTTTACCATTCGTTTGCTGGGGCATAACCTGTCAAATTCCTATCCATCGGTGTGATTCAAAATCTCATATTTGATTTATAACATACAACCACATAAATTCATATTATGAAATGTCTAAATTAGCAATTCTCAATGCATGAGCTCGTCAATATGCTTCAACATTTCGTTTGTATTTTAGTATAGACGCCATATATTTGACTATCGAGGTGACCTCCGAAAACTACCGACGGTAATTTTAAACCGACATAAATATAGTAAACGATATACTTGTAAATAAAAAGCGAACTCATGCATTTGAATTTTTCTACATCTGTTTGATTTCATATTATAGGTTAAAAATTATGTTAATCATCGTTTTTACCTGTATTATAGCGAGTTTTAGTGCATGGAATCTGTCAATCAGCTGGTTTACCCTTGTTTCATTTTCAATGTTGACATTTTTTCCTTTAAATAACTAAACACGCGAATTCATGCGTAAATTGTTTCTATCAAAGGGGTTAAATTGAAGTTTACATGAATTCGGATTCAATGAGGTCGAATTTCGAATTATTGAAACAATAACATAATAATTAATTAGCAAAGTTTTTTTATCTTATTTTTCCAAAATTCAACTAAACTGGCTGCTAAAAGTAAATGATCATTTCATTATTTCAGTTTAATTTATGATTGAACAAAAACAAAATATGTTTATTTATACATATATCTCGTAGCTTATGCGTTTTAATTTTTGTTAATTAGATGCACAATGAAATTATGCCGAATAACTATCTGCTTACAGGTAATGTCCATTACTGTTCTGAATATAATTTCATAACTATAAATTGGACAAGACTTGTTAAAGTGAAGATAATCAGATATTTTGGTGATTTCAATACAATATAAACAAATTGGTTATCTTTCAAAGACATTCATTCAACAAAACAGTAGACATTTCTACAATTTATAAGGCTATCTTTCATTGTAATTCTATAGTGAAAATTTTAAAACTGCTAGCTATCTTATTTTATAATTTTCGAGTTACATTACCAATCATACTTAGTCTAGTAATTTTCTATTTCAAATGGAACCCACCATTTGTTCTTAAAATGTCCTGCACCAAGTCAGGAATATGGCAGTTGACATTTAATAATTCATTTCTATGTATATTGCATTGTCGATTTTTTTTTTGCACTTCAGTATTTCTGTTGTTAATTTGTTTCCCTCTCATAGATGTATTTCCATCGGTTTTAAGTTTGTAACCCTGATTTGTTTTCTATCAATCGACTTATGACTTTAGAACAGCCATATACTACTGTTGCCCTTATTCATAAGACTATTGAACAAACTGGCATTACATTAGATTTTCTTGTCCTTTCCTTCCAAAGAATACAATTCCTTACAATGCTCACTGAAATAAAGGAACACAAAACAATATCTCTCGCTCGTTTTTATCAACGAAAATTAACAAAACGAATGATATCATTTCCGAGACAGAGAAAGGTAAAACGATTGAGGGCAGTTACAACCAAAAGTTTCTAAATGGAACTGCACAAACAAAGTAATTGTTCGCATAGATATGTGCCCAACATAAACAAAATATTTTAAGATATAAATCTATACATATCTATTGTTAAAGTCGACAGGTATATATACTAATGAACGATGTTAAATTTTCATGGACAGGTTCCAAAGAGGACTCATAGATACAATATCAATAACATTCATGATTACAATATATCATTTATTTATTTAATAACACAACTCATTCAAATATTGTGTTAGGTGAATAAAGTGACCTAAAAAAAATATTATTTCATCTTAACTTCTGGAATTATAATTTTCTAGTTAGGAAATTATATGAGGTAATACATTTTCTTCTATATTAAGCTTTAAAAAAACTGGCAAAAAGGAAAATAATCATAATAGTACAACTTGTATAACACTATTTAAACAAATGGAATTATGGGTCATGTCACCGAAATAATTTTAAAGTTTGAAGTCGTTAAAATTCTATCTCATTTCATTAAGGTTATCTATAGAAAGAAACAAAAAGTGATAGAATTTCAAAACAAAAGTTTTAGGTTATTATATTTTTATTAAATACTTCCAGAATAAATGAGGGTTCATGAGCTTGTTGTTTGTATATGTAGGACTCTGAACCGCAATGGTACTCCGAACCGCGATGGTCACGCTACGGTGCGATGGTTTGACGCTGAAGTACGTTTTTTTTATCACGCTGAAGTGCGATGGTGGCATTGTGACGCCATCTTGTTGATAGTAACGCCGAGGTGTGATGGTGGTCACGCTGAAGTGCGATGGTCTATACAAACTATATTTTCGATGCTTTTTATATGTCTATGTAGAAGACAATTTGTATGTAAGAAGCAGTTTTCCAGGTTTTTAAGTTGATTGGGAGGCTTACAAAATTTAACTACAACAGCAAACGGGGATGGTTAGTGGAAAGTTAATATTTAAACTTCTGTAGCTACTGTTTTTAAATCTACAAAAGGTTCCTTTGAGCATGCCATTCTTTAAATACATACGGGTTAGCAAACATACTCTCCGTATTATAATATTACGGAAAACGACGATCTTATAAGAGGAACAAAGTCAATAGAATTTAGAATTATAAAGTCCACAAAAAAGTCATGTAGAAAATCAAAGTGGACGATCTCTCATTTAATATGCAACTGTAGTTTAAACATATTTATTTATAGTGGATTGGGAAACAAGTTTTGCAACTTATATTAATCCCTTTCCACTTTGCGGGTGCGAGTTCTGCCTTGTAGGGGCATTAACCCACTCTTTTTCGAAATCTACAAGGGTGTCTTTAACGTGCAAAAGATATGGTTCTCTCTCTTAAGGGCATATGATACAGTTTTGATCCTGTATTTACAGTTTGATGAAAATTTCCATATAGGCTAGTTTTTGCCTGCTTATATCAAATATGTAATATAAAATATACCTTCATGTGCTACTTTTTGAGTTAAATGAGGTCGACATTTTGTATATTTGCTCAAAATTCGGATTTGTGGCCGTATTTTCCCTTTCGAAAGAAAGCCGTAACTTTTTTGTTTTAAAAGATAAACACAAATTGTTTTTTGTTAGTTCGTCTTTTTTGTTAGATAATTTGTAATTTTTGTATTTTATAAGTATCCTAAAAAATTATGCATTTTTTATTCAGAAATAACTCATATATATCAAATGGTCATGAATTAAGAAAAAATCGTATTTTTTTGCTGTATATTTATCAAAATAAAAAAAAATCCTCTATTACAGTTTATAAAATTTAGTCCACATAATCTCCCTGCAAAATGAAACAAAATGTCGTTTTAAAAAATAGGGTCCATGCACTCGTTTCAAATTATCTCTCCCGATATGTCAACGTTTGACGTCGCGAAACTAACATTTTACGTTAGCAACGTCATTACCTCCCTGTAACTGTATCGTATGCCCTTAACACGGGTCAGCCATTTTTCGTCCCCTTTCGACGGAATATCATCGTTTCCTCAAGACCATACTCGCAAATGGTGTCAAGGGAGAGCCGAAAATTCAGTCCCTGCAATTTTTATTCTGGAACGGGAATTGAACCAGGAACCTTTGTGTTAGTAGTCCGATGCACTAACCCCTACACCACGGCTCTCTACTGTAATTAAGTACAGAGCAAATAATGAATGTAGATGTATATACAGTAACTAACTTTAAATAAAATCTACATGTACTTCTCAAAATAATCTGTATAATTTTAAACTCGCCCTCATGCGTTTAATAATAATAATAATAATAATAATAATAATAATAATAATAATAATAATAATAATAATAATAATAATAATAATAATAATAATAATATCTTTATTTAGAGAGAGTTACTCATTTGGATTACACCACTTTTCAATAAGGCTCTCTGAATACAATAATAATTACATTAAAAATAAACAATACATTTTCAATAATAATGATAAATAACCTTAAATACAATTTAAAAATATAATAAACAATTGTGATATGGCAATGCAGTACAAATATCATGGTAATGTTAAAAGTACATTGATTTGTAGTTGTGTTTAAATTCTGATACTGTATTTGATTTTTTAATTGAATTAGGAAGAGCATTCCATACTTTTGGTCCAGTGTACGAGATCCTGACTTATACGACTTTTAAATGTTTAAATAGACATCGCACATCAGCAAACGGACCATCGCAATTCGGCGTAGACCATCGCACCTCATCGTGACCATCGCACTTCAGCGTCCCAATCGCACCTCCGAGTCCTACATATATTTTCTTGTTGCAGACACACAGACAATTTTAAGATTCGAAATGGCCACCACAGAGACAAAGATATTCAGAAACAAATCCTGATTTTACACTGGGTGTTTTTAAGATCTCTGTAAATATAAACAAAGGAAAAAAGTAAGAGGATTTACAGGACAATAAATAAACTCAGGATTGAAACTTTGTAGTTAAAAAGGCCAAATAAAGTACGAAGTTAAAGAGCACCGGGAACAAAAAAATCTTTAAAAGTTTTGCCAAATAAAGTGGTCGAGCAATAGGACAATACCTTAATACAATTTTAAAAAATATAGTCAATCATTTTGTTTACACAGAAACATACACGATAGAATAGGGGAGGTCATTAAAACCTGATAAAACAAACAACTCGAGATTGATGAGACTAATTCCTCTGTTTGTACTGTAACTTCTCTTTTGGATTCATAAAAACATGGACCCAATTTTGTTTATTGGAAACAGAATACATTCATTCTGTGCAAGTTATATATTAAGAGAGAGGAATAAATTAACCTATATGTAACAAAACTAGTCTTGAAAAAGTCAGAAGTTACCAAGGACCAATAGAAAAACTTACGTATACTAAAGGCAGAGAAAATCATGCAATGACAAAAAGAAATATATAACAGTCTTTAAACATTTCAAATGAAAAAGGTTATGTCACAAAAGCAAAACCCAAAAAACGACTAGAATATGTGGGTTAACTCAGTTGTATAAAACTAGCAGTTCAAGTAATGGTGAAAATGAAAAATCCAGGGAAAATCAATCTGTCGTTTTTGTTTTTTTCTTCTAATTTCTTGGACTGTTGTATGTTTGTTCGTCCTTTCTGTTGGTTACTGGATACTTAAGGAATACCGAAAGTCTGGTTGCATTCTTTAAATTAAAGTCTCTTTCCTCGTGCAAAAATATAAATTAAGGCAATAATGTTCTGTTCAATAGTCATTAAACAATTGACTGTGAAACCCTATATACGCTAATATTCCTCACTCAAAACTGAAAGACAGCTAGACAGAATATTCCAGATGTTGTATAAATACCTCATTAACAATAAATCCCCGAAACTGACTTCAAGTGCAAATATGACCTTTGATAAGTTTGGCTATTGTGTAGGCCCTTTTGGTCGTTTAGCTCTATACAAGTTTAGATCTTATATAAGACTTGTTATAAAAATCATGTACCCTGGTTGATTAACTTTTGATTAACATATTCAACCGTATTTCGTTGCTGAGACAACCAACAAGAAAACATGGACTGCATTGTGGTGATAACTAATGAAAACATATAAAGTCTACCTTATTCAATAACATACCTAACATGTGACATTTCTATTTTATATGTCAAAAAATTTAACATGAAAATATCTATATATTTTTATTAAACTTTTTTTTTATTTAAAGATAATGCAACAAAAAACCATCTCAGAAGCATTCAGAAAGTTAAAACACTGACAAAGACACATTTTTCCTGTCCAAAAATGGGAGTATCCCTTTCGTCAACGAGGGAAGAATGTACAGAAGTAGATCTTCCCCTTTCAAAAATTGGATCAGTCATATCGTCCACGCGAGAAGAATGTCCAATAGAACACTACAAGCAATCACAAATGCCTATTCAATGTCAGAAATGTGGAAATCCTAAAGTAAAAAGGAAATGTAAAACATGTAATGTTCTGGTGTGTAATAATTGTAAAAGCCGTGAACATTCAAACAAAGGACATCAAACCATTTACCTTAGATATCATGAAAGAAAGATAACAGATGTGAAAAAATGTGAGTATAATCTGAAATTCGTGAGAATTTTGGCAGTTTCTGGTGAACATTCATTGTGGATTGGAAATGGATGCCAGAGTAAGAATATGTATCACCCTACATCATTACAATGTACCAAAGTAGGAGATACACTGACGGTTATATCAAGTTTTAATATGGTAGTAAAAGATATAGCTGTTACAACTGACAATTACCTTCTCCTGGCTACAGGCAAATCAACGTTGAAGCAGATTCGTGCTGGTAGCAGTAAAGTGACGGACTCTATATACTACGTAGAGTCATCTGAACTTTGTATTGTGCATGTGGAGGAAAACGGCCGGGTTATAGTTGGTGGATATGAACTGGTTGTCACTATGAATACAAAAGGTGTCCATTGTAAACGGTATGATTATGATGAAGACTTTAAACCTTTAGTTAAGAGCTATAGCAGAGCTTTAACAAGCACCGGTAATGGGAACATATTTGTAATTGACGGAATCGATGTGGACAGAGTTGCCATATTGGGGGAGAAGGGTATAATCGGTATCTACAATGGACCGTCTACGGTCACCGGTGAAGACATTATATTCAATCCTCAATCAGTAGTCACCACGTCATTAGACAATGTTATTGTAGCTGACTATCATGATAAACTACACATACTGGATAATAGAGGTTATCTATTGACTAAATACGACACTAAGGATATTGGGATATCATATCCATTATCTTTAGCAATCACAACAGAAGGAACATTCTCAGTATTATATATCGGATGCTATAAAAAGGATACAGTTATAAATGCACCGCTGTACAAGATGTGCATTACAGGATTCTAAACAACAAAATTTGATTGTTTACGCAAACATACTTGGTTTTCATTAGAATTTGAATATCTTGGTGAAGATAAATCTAGAAAATCATTTTGTTTGCACAAAATTCATGTTTTTAATTCTGCCTTGATTAATTTTGAAATTATTGAGATTCTAATGTTTCAACCTCGGCTAAAGTTGACCTTATCTATTTGGCTATTCTTTTCTGATCCTTTTTTTTGTGGTTATGAATTTGTTTATCTGTTAAAGAACGTTTTAATCAATTGTAAATCCAGAAAGCGCTTCGGACGCACGAAACTAATAAAAAGAATATATATAAAGTTATAATCGAAACTGTCAGAAAATTAGGTTTTTTCTTTAGAACGTTAGTAAATTTTCAAACATGGTATTTTTTATATAATTTCAAAAGTAAAATAACAAAAACATGCAAAGGCAAACGGCAAAATCAAAATCTCAAAACACATTAATGATTTCAAAAAGATAAGTCTGCTGACGAAATGAGTCTCTTGTTAAAAAAAATATATCATCGAACTCTATCGATCATGGGCCATTTACATCATTAGTTTTCCGTCAGCTGATTATTCTCTGGGTATTCAGTGGATTGTAACAAGGAATAATCAGGGGAAGCTTGGAATCTTGATGGTTTATGTAACAAGCAATATTTGATGAATAAAATTATTATGTAGTTAAGAAAAAAAAAGTTTTCCGTCACGTTATTTAGTTGAATTAAGAACTTACTAGAATCCATAAGCATTGACTGCTCATCATCTTACATTTTGTTTTTATGATTTTTTAAAACCCGATTTTCACTTAAATATCAATTTAAAATGATATTGAGATGAAAAATCTGAGATTTGTTTTCACTTTATCGAATTATGACATTTGACCACCGGTATACTACTGTTCCCTTTATTTGTCAATCAATTTAGTTACAAACTTTCCCTGAACCATCAACCTTCAAACAAAATATACTATATATGCTACTATTAATATTACTTTTAATGTTTAGATTATTTTCTGTGATATCCATTTGACTTTGCTCGGTACTTATACATCCCGTCAATGTGTTTGTATTATCTTTCATTTTTGCTGATGTGATTTGTATTTGCGAATTTTTACGTTTCTATGGTTCTTATCACGTGACTATGTACTTTAAAAGATCCCGTCATTATGTTATTGTTCTATTATATGTCATTATGTTATTGTTCTATTATATGTCATTATGTTATAGTTCTATTATAAATTAGAAAATACCTTGCAAGACAAACGACAAAATTATTTAAATCGCGTAGTTCTATTAACCATTTGTGGATTCTTCGAAATTCTAAAGGACTTCTGGACAATTTTAAATCTTGGTCTATTTCTGAAAATAATTCTTACATACTTCTGATTTTTTTAACCCTGTATGCCAAAATTCCTCATGTGAAATTATAAAATTGTTTTGTATAAACATTGAACGACAAAATTTCTTCTTATGTGACGTATAAATTTTCTGACGTCAGACACGCGAAACAATGACTGTGTTTTTAATTTGATAGAAGCTTTTGTGCTTTTTATGTAAAAATTGTTTCTTTTAAATTGTAACACAGTGATGACTGCTGTACCCATATTTTTGACAATTTTATTTATTATGTCTGTTTTCTTCACGCATCGTTGTAAATATAACGGAATTTGATGAGACTGTCGTACAAGTGAGAGGTTTAGCGCTATAAAACCAGGTTCAATCCACCATTTTTCTACATTTGAAAATGCCTGTACAAGTCAGGAATATGACAGTTGTTGTCCATTCGTTTTTTATGTGTTTTGTCATTTGATTTTGCCTTTTGATTAGGGACTTTCCCGATTAAATTTTCATCGGAGTTTTTTTTCGTGATTTATAAATTTTTTAACTTTCTTATAACAATAAAGTTTTCAGTATTGTTTAACAAAGTAAAAAAAGAAAAAAAACCTTATCAAAATAAAACAGATCTAGAAATTAAAAGAAAATAAATATTTTATAACAGGTTTGATAGTAACCTTTATAAAATTCGATAGTCCATAGGCTTTAACCGGATCCCTTCATTAATTCTGTTCTAACCCTTAAACGTTAAAATCAGCTTTTGTATATAAACAAAGCACGCAGAACTTTAGAAAGCTATATGACAAGGGGGACATGCAAAAAGACATTCCTAATTCATCGGAGGTCACCTTTGCTAAAGTGACACAAGTTTCGTGATATTAAACAATTATCCAATGTTCTATTTTCGTCATGACGGCGCTGTTGGTTGTTTATGTAATAGGAAACGCAGATTAAAGTTACTAGCTACTTCATCAAATCTAAACATATAAAGGACTAATCGAGTCAATTTTAGTATTACTTGGTTCAGTCATTTTACAAACATTTGAAACAAAAAATGCAATGAAAAGAAACTTTAAGTTAAAAATCTTCAATGAACAATAAATGACACTTTTGGACTAATCAGTTTTATCGTAGCTGTCGTAAAATTGCTAAATAATTTTGATGTCCAATAAGTAATTATAAAAAGTAAAATTTGTTTTACAATCGTGATAGTATGACTTGAACTCCTATAATTAGAGTCAATTAAGTGAATTACTATTTTCTTGAGTAATGGTATTATGTTGATCTTGTTTAAAGAATAAATTTTCTGAGAACCCGTTTTTTGTTTATCTATGATAATTTATTTTCAAAATGATTGACCGGATTCCAAAATTACCAAAAAAAACCTAATAACAATATCGCCTTTGGGGTAGGTCGGTTTTGAAATTCACATTTCTGTTTTACAACGGTGACATCTATATAAAAAAAAGTTAGATAGTATGTAATACCTGCATTCCGATAGTTGAAACGGTCGAATGTTTTGTATTGATAGGTTTTTCGAATTTCATTTTTATATTTACCTTGGAGTTCAAATTTTGTTTTTCGTTTCATGCAATTACAAAATGAATGTATATTGAAACATGTTTTTTCTTTGTTGTGATGTTATGCTATTGTTTCAGAAAAGGGAGAAGGTTTGGATCATTAAAACGTTTAATCCCGCTGCAAATGTTTGCACCTGTCCTAAGTCAGGAATCTGATGTACAGTAGTTGTCGTTTGTTTATGTAATACATACGTGTTCCCCGTTTCTCGTTTTGTTTAAATAGATTAGACCGTTGGTTTTCCCGTTTGAATGGTTTTACACTAGTAATTTTGGGGCCCTTTATAGCTTGTTGTTCGGTGTGAGCCAAGGCTCCGTGTTGAAGGCCGTACTTTAACCTATATGGTTTACTTTTTAAATTGTTATTTGTATGAGAGTTGTTCATTGGCACTCACACCACATTCCTATATCTATTTTGTAATCTCTGTTTAGCGTTTCTCGATTTTGTTGATTAACACATTTTAATCTATAATGGTCATATTGTTCGGCAAGCACCGCTTTGAATTAAATATCTTGTTCATACATGTCAAAGTTTTAATGAAATAAAAAAATAAAATGAATCATCACCTTTCACATATGCAACGAGTAGAGTATATTCGTCCCAAATGCACTGATGATATATTTACATAAAACAGTCATAAAGATCTTTATCGTTTATATAGTATCTGAATGGATGTATACTAAATCAAATTGTTTGCATGTGGTGATTTTTTTTGTCATTCCATTTGGAATGTGGTTGTTTTATTTATTTCATTGACATCATAAATAATGAATTGATTTGTTTGCATTAAAAAATCAATAATTGCTTTATTGCTTTCTTGAAATTATTCATTCATAAGCATTCACATCTGGATATGGTCACGTGAGAGTTCATCTTCTTTTATCCGTTAGTAAAAAGCTAGAGAATCCATGGAGAATAAAACAAGTACGTTTTAATTGGAAGATGCTAAAAAGATCACGTTTCATTTCCCGCCTACACTAATATGTACTAGAGAGTTTCCGATTGTTCGTTCATGACTTATCAATAGCAACCCTGGAATCAATGTCCATATTCATAAATTTCCGGTCATATTTTCTGACATCAAACGTAATCGCAAATAAATAAGACAAATGGAAATATGAATGGAATGAAATGAAGCCATTTAGTTTAACAGTCACTGCAATTGAGAATGATTATCGGAAAACAGAAATAATCGATATCAAAGTATCCCAGTGACAGACTTACATTTGGACGATATGTCTTTTAGTCCCGATTTAGAGATTTAAACTGCATGGAAATAGCAAAAATAATATATCAAAGTAAATTAATAATCAAAACAAGTTATTTCTGGTTAATAAAGTATACGTTTGTTGATTCAGTTATCATAAATCACTAGCATATTTTTGCCGTTATTAGTAATAGTTAATGTGCTGCGTGCAGCAGCGATTGTTGACATTATATCAAACGTATACCGTTTTTGCTCTGATTTACATTAAAACAATATAACGGTAACAAATCTACTTTGTAAAAAAACTTTTATTAAAGCTAAAAACCGGAATGTTTTATCGTATAGAGGAAATGAAAAGAGAGAAATTGTATTTTAGATTGAAGTATATTTACAGAGGACAAAATCAAACATAACAGAGATGGCATGATGTGACCACTTTTACACCCTTTGAATTGAATATTAAAAAATAACACAAGACAATAATGTTTCAGCATTTGTATTTTAATATTAGTAGGAGATAACATTTAGCTTACGACCTCCATTTATCTCGCTGCATTTAGAAACACTTTTAAAAATCTCGCTGCATCAAGTAAAACTTTTAAAAAGTTAGATGTGAACTTATGTTTTATCAGATATGTGTGCGCCAAATCCTACCAAAAAAAGATGTTTTGATTCCTATGACATGTGCTGATATTTGAACCAAATAGAATATTGTGTAGTCATACCAGATCAAACAATATTTACGTTATGTAGTTTGAAAGAAAATTCACTGAATGTTAAACCGTACGGTTTGACTCACAATGAGATAAGACAAATGAGTTCACAAAAACAAATCAATTATTCCAGGGTGAAGTCGGTTTTGTAACTTTGCCTATATCAGTCTTGCAGACAGGAAAAGCGCTCTGACGGTACTGGTGTGGCGGAAAAAAGTAAGATGCATAGGAAAACTACTCTAGTCAGTAATTAACCCAGCTCTTTATAAAAAATCATCTAGGGATTTAGATAGTATTCCCGATACAAGATGTTGGAAGCATTAAAAAAAGACAATTCAGTACATGCATTCGAAAATCTATTATTTATCAGTGACTGCTATTGAATTCTCCAAAGTTTGTCACACAACAACTGATTTATTTGATGAAAGAAAGAAACACTTAACCGACTTGTGACCGATTTTTCGAGTATCATTTGTGTAAATCAAATGATATCAGATATGTTCCTTACGTCGTAACTACAATCCCCTTCCCTTTCATGAATGTGACCTACCGAATTAGACTATTTACCGGATTTGTAATCACATAAGCAACACGACGGGTGCCACATGTGGAGCAGGATCTGCTCACCCTTCCGGAGCACCTGAGATCACCCCTAGTTTTTGGTGGGGTTCATGTTGTTTATTCTTTAGTTTTCTATGTTGTGGCATGTGTACTATTGTTTTTCTGTTTGTCTTTTTTATTTTTAGCCATGGCGTTGTCAGTTTGTTTTAGATTTATGAGTTTGACTGTCCCTTTGGTATCTTTCGTCCCTCTCTTGTGTAGGAAGTACGAACAATATCAAGCTCATTATCATTACAAGAACAAGACATGTTACCACTTCACATTAGGGTTTGTCTCATTGTGTCTTAGCAAAAGTTACATATAGTCTCTTATATCTTTTAGCAGTTCAAATACTTTACTTTATGAACTATAACATCTAATTGTTTATCATTTTCTTTATTGATATACACATCGAAAACTATATCAGTGCCAAAAGGTTTCTTAGTAACTCAAACCTCCAGGATTGCTCTGTTATGGTTTTTTTTTTATCTATACTCTGTTTAATTTAACTCTCAATTATTTTTCCGTTCCCATTAATGAACAATGAAATTAAAAAAGTTACATATGCCTTATATATTCATTTTTAGTATTTATTTTACCGAATTACCAGATTGATATTTTAATACTTCTTTGTTTACAGATACCTTCACTGAGGTTGCGTTTTAGGTGTTTATGAAAACTGTTTTTTTTTGTGAACGGCAGCACTTATGTACGATTTTTACTAAAGGGTTCAAATGATTATACTAAAAAAACAAAGCTCCCCATTATTCTAATCAAACAAATTTAATTGCTGGTATTCCAACTGTGAAACAATGAGATTTACAAATAATTTTTACTTGACTAATGGAAGCTAAATTCTTATAAAGCATTGTTGGCTAATAAGTCACGACTATATCCACAGTACAAACAATGTTACACAAAAAAAAATATCACAGAAGTAGGGATTCTAATCCTGCCGTAAAGAAGATACACATATTGTTTCCATAAAATTGCAGAACTAACATTGATGGGCTAAACATTTTTTTGCCTATATAAGCTTAATTTTGCTCGATGGACAGTGTCTGTGGCAGTTCCAAAGATGTCCAACATTTAGGGGTGAACATAAGCTATATTGATGTGTCTGCATGGTTAGTACTGTCACCCTTGACGGCTAACAAAAATAATGCTTGGTATGCAAGGTACACTTTAAATGCTACAACAGATGGAAGCCGACAAGGCGTAACATAATTACCAAAAACTTATGTTTCATAAAGTCTTGTTGACCTAGTGATCTTGGGCACTGAACACAATACACTCGGAAATTCAAAGATTTCACAACAGTATTAGTGAAATATGGCTGAAGGAAGAACAAACAACCACATCTATCATTGTTGTATGAATTTCAAATCAAGTATTAACGCAACCAAAAAATAATATATTAAAATAACAAAACATGTTAATATAACTCAACATGCAGACATCTTATATGTTCAGGTATTTCAAATCCAATCTTTAATGGTAATATTCTTTATGAAGCACAAAAATGTCAGTATTCACCTCAAAAGCTTATAAAACCTTTAAACAGACTTATTAAGAAGGGATATAGTTACGATTCTGTTGTCAGGTCATTAAAGATTGCATATTTTGGCTTTAATATTGATTCACTTATAGGGTCTTTGCATCGGAATTAAACACATTTATTTTAAATAAAGGCAACAGTAGTATACCGCTGGTCAAAACGCATAAATCCATGGACAAAAAACAAAATCGGGGTAAAAAACTAAAACTGAGGGAAACGCATTAAATATAAGAGGGGAACAACGACACAATCAGATGTTGGCATAACACGGGTTATGTTCTTCTCATATATTTCATGATGGTATAATACTAAACCCCTAACAGGAGAGATTGTGCCTAATATTCATATGTTGAAGACATTATCTTTTAATCAGTTTAATTGAGGTCTGGAGCTGCCGTGTCAGTAACTGCTAGAAGTTTGTTGTTATTTATGTATTATTGTCATTTTGTTTATTTTCTTTTGTTTTATATTCTGACATCGGACTCGGACTTCAACTGAATTTTACTGTGCGTATTGTTGTCCGTTTGTTTTACGACATTGGCTAGAGGTAAAGAGGGAGGGTTGATATCTCAAAAAACATGTTTAACCCCGCTGCAATTTTGCGCCTGTCCCGAGTCAGGAGCCTGTGGCCTTTGTTAGTCTTGTATGATTTTTAATTTTAGTTTCTTGTGAATAATTCGGAGTTTATGATTTTCATAATCACTGAACTAGTATGCATAATTGTTTAGGGGCCAGCTGAAGGACGCCTGCGGATGCGGCAGTTTCTCGCTACATTGGAAACCCATTGGTGGCCGTCGGCTGTTGTCTGCTCAATGGTTGGGTTGTTGTCGCTTCGACACATTCACCATTTCCATTCTCAATTTTATCTAAACAGATAAAAGACTATAATTTTCAATCAAACATATAATAATGTATTTTTGTTGTGATTTCTATCAAATCTCTAGCTCTTTTTAAAATAAACATTAACTAGATAGTAAGTAAAAATGTCACATATAAATAAATTAACAGAACCATAAAATAGATAGTAAACGGCACCAAAAGGCTAATAGCTAAGTAAAAGAGGGACGAAATATACCAAAGGGACAGTCAAACTCATAAATCTAAAACAAACTGACAACGCCATGGCTTAAAATGAAAAAGACAAACAGAAAAACAATAGTACACATGACACAACATAGAAAACTAAAGAATAAACAACACGAACCCCACCAAAAACTAGGGGTGATCTCAAGTGCTCCGGAAGGGTAAGCAGATCCTGCTCCACATGTGGCACCCGTCGTGTTGCTTATGTGATTACAAATCCGGTAAATAGTCTAATTCGGTAGGTCACATTCATGAAAGGGAAGGGGATTGTAGTTACGACGTAAGGAACATATCCGATATCATTTGTGAAACGTTTATTCCATAACGGTCAACCAACTCGTGATGGCGTCCGTAAAATTTACGAAGGGATGATTTCAACTTCACCATTTGGAACTCTTGGTTTAATAGCTTCCTTGTGAGCAGTAACCCCCTATCAAGAAAATCATGATAGGAAATGCAAGCACGGGAATATCGTATCAATTGGGAGATATATACCCCGTATGCAGGTGCTGCTGGAATGTTGCTACTTAGAAATGGAAAGTTCACAATTGGAAAGCTGAAATCATCTCTTTTGTCGTAAAGTTTTGTTTTCAACCGACCATCATTGTCAATTTCTAGATGTAAGTCAAGATATGAAGCCGACTTAACTGTATCTGTAGTATCCTTTATATCCAATTCGATGGGATAGATGCGTTCCACATAGTAATCAAATTTTGAATTGTTTAGTGAAAGTAAGTGGGTATGTCTTTGCGAAAAAAAAACCACAATAAATATTATATATCCAATAATATGAATTTTAGTCCTAAATAAAGGCAACAATGGTATACCGCTGTGAAATAGTCATAGTCTAAAATGTCATTTAAATCTAAATATCTTTTTAATTTGGACAATATGCTATTCAGATTAAAAACCGACATTTTGTTGTATAAATTGAAAAAAATAACGTATTGCAGTAATACATTGATGGGTAATAATGACTTCTAAAAAACTTATATTGGACGAAAAATAATCGCTTTTGTTAACAAAAAGTCATAAAAACAAAAAAACTCTCATTACCAAACATTAAAAATAAACCACTATAAAACATCCATTCATGTTTTTCATATTGAAAAGTATCGCCATTGACAAAAATGATGTCATCAATATTTTAATTTGGACAATATGCTATTCAGATTAAAAACCGACATTTTGTTGTATAAATTGAAAAAAAATAACGTATTGCAGTAATACATTGATGGGTAATAATGATTTCTAAAAAAACCTTATATATTGGACGTAAAATAATCGCTTTTGTTAACAAAAAGTCATAAAAACAAAAAAACTCTCATTACCAAACATTAAAAATAAACCACTATGAAACATCCGTTCATGTTTTTCATATTGAAAAAGAAGTATCGCCATTGACATAAATGATGTCATCAATATTTCAAAATACGTTAAATTTTTCGATAACCCACAAGGTTAGATGTTTGTTAAAGGGGAAAACCATGAACAAATACATTTATATAACAAACAGGATTTCCTGAAGTAACATATAACTTCCTGTTCATTTGATAAAACAGAGATTGACGTCAATTCATTAAAATTTCAATTTTTTAGAAGTCAAATTGAAACCAACAATATAAAGTTTAATAATACATTGTACTTACAGAATGGCACGTCCAGTGAAGTTGCCGTAAATGCATGGTAGCAAAAAAAAAGAAGCAAAAAACACCATGAGCATCTGCTTTCACATTGCCGACGTCATAAGATTGACAATGGAAAAACTGAAACAGACATTTTTGTCAGATCCTTATATTAAAGACGCACATCTGCATCTGCATTTCAGTATTTGAAAATATCTAAATATGAAGCAGACCTCTAGTTGCGATAGAATACTCAAGACTACAAAATACAATGAATTTCTCAAACGGGGACAACGGTAGCCGTTTTCGACACACTTACTTAAGAAAGTACATTTTAGGAATATTTTACTTTTCTTTACGCAATTGTACTTATCTCCCCCTTACCTATCAATTCTGCACTTGATAAGAAGAGTTTCACTCAGTGTAGAAAAAATATCAAAGAATCTCCACGGCTTAGAAAATGTAACAGTTTTCATGGAATAACGTAGAATGCATAAAGTCACTAGTAATCAAACAATTTGACTGCAAACAACTACAAATTCTGAATACCAAGTAATCTTCATAAAAAGACTTTATCTATAAAACAATATTTTTTTAAAACTGAATGTCTTATACAATGGGATATATTAGAAACTAACTAAATAAAAAAAAAGGTAACACATCAATATGAATATACAACAAAACGCCATGTAGTACCTATTGAAATATAAATCCAACAAACTCGACAAATATCGTAGCATGCACTGTAATGTTTGGAATTGTAATATTCTGTAGTGATGGTGCAAAACTAATAATATGCCATGAGAATATCATTTGCGTCAGATGACTGCGAACAATCGTCTTCGAATGAATGATTTCATATAATTTATTAAGCATGTTTTAATCATAAACACACTCGTAGTTAACGATTCCATTTTTTATTCATCAAGACAATATATAGTCTGCTCGATAAGCAATGACTATTTCCCAATCGTAAGGATTATCATTCATGTTTGTACTGCTTAACTTTGCTTAAATTTGCCGAAAAGCAAATGAGCAGCTTTTTTTTAAAGTCAGAACTTGTATAGAAATTAATTATGACGGCTTTGAATTTCGAACAGTACAATAAACTCTTCATAGATACCAGGATTAAAATTTTATATTTGCGCCAGACGCGCGTTTCTTCTACAGAAGACTTATCACTGACGCTCGAATAAAAAAATGTGTAAGGCCAAACAAAGTACAAAATTGAAGAGCATTGAGGATCATATATTCCTAAAATTTTGCAAAATACAGCTAAGGTAATCCATTCCCGAGGAAGAAAACCTTAGTTTTTCAATTATTCAAAGTTTTGTAAACAGTTAATTTATAATTATGATTATATCAATGATAATTCATGGCTACAAAGAAGTGCTGACTACTGGGCTGGTGCTGCCTTTGGGGAATAAATACTCCACCAGAAGTGGCATCTATCCGGTGGTTGTAAATAAACTCATCATAGATACCAGGATTGAAATTTTATATTTGCGTCAGACGTGCATTTCGTTTACAAAAGACTCATCAGTGATGGTCGAATCAAAACAGTTCAAGACCAAATAAAGTACGAATTAGGAACAAATTGCCCCATTCAAACGCATGTGATTGCTGGTCTTCGTCTTGTAAACTTCTTTCTTGTGACCCTATTTCTTTTGTACCAGAACAGTAAATCATTCTTTCAATTGGCAAAAAAAATAACTAAAATCTTGAAGCAAATTTCTTTTTGAAATTACAAGTGCAGTTTTAAAAAATGCGACGTTTGTGTTGTCAAAGCTATTAATCCTGTATTCGATAGATTTTAAAAAGATTGAAAATAGCCCTCAATCCATTATGGTTACGAAAATCAACTATTGCCTTTTTCACCTTAATCAATTTTTCTTTTGTTCTCATGTAATTCAGTTTTTCTTGATTGAGACACTAGATTCGGTGGTCACTACAGCACATCTGTTGACTAATTTTGACTTCTCATAAAATTAAAGGTTACCAAACGATATTCGTATAAGTTTATTATTTTTATAGATCTGTTTAAAATTTCATTGGACTTTCTTGGTCAGTTTTGTTTTAATGCAGATATTTAATTAAAATCCAATTCTTTCTTGTTATACATCCCCTGTCTGAGCAATTTGAAAAAAATAGTGAAAAACACTTCCCACGAATTTCAGTTATACATATAGATCTTTATTTAAAGACATATATTTATTTAAGTAAAATAATTTTAAATAAAACAAAGAAATATCTAATGAAAATCCCGACTCTAATGATATATCACTTTTCTGAGTAACCGGACCAATGTTAGTCAAGGCATCACTTGTATTTCAGTTATAAGGAATATTCTTTATTTCATCTGGCTACTTACCATTTCATTTTTTTTTAAATTTCAACTGATAATGTAATTAAGAAATCATATTCATACAACATATCCAAACCGTTAAACAATATTTTTCAATATGAGATATTACATTCTGCTTGTTATCTAATAGTTCGTTTCTATGGATGTTGCATTGCTGTTTGTTTTTTGTTGTACTTCAGTGTTCTGTTGTTTCGTTATTTTCCTCTTATAGTTCATGTGTTTCCCTCGGTTTTAATTTGGAACCTGTATTTGTTTTCTCTCAATCGATTTAAGATTTTTGAACAGCGGTATACTACTGTTGCACTTATCTAGCATGACACTCCCGTTATCATATATCATGAGCCCATGACAAAGCAAAACTAGTAAAATAAAAACGAAGACTTTAGTAAAATTAATAACCTCACCAGAGATCGTTAGTTACTATAAATGAGTCTTGCTCTAGAAGTGTCACTCATCGAGTAACACGTGTTATAAACATAGAACGAGCCTTAGTTGGGGATCATTCATTGTGAATAGTATATTGGCAAAAGTATCTTATCTTACGCTAAGACATTCCCTTTATAAAAAAAAGTCAGTATATGTTAGCTGTCTTATCTTATGGTCCTGGTATTTGGTGTTCAGTTCTTCGTTTTCTATATTGTGTTTTGTTTTCTGCTATTTGTGTTTTGTTCTTTTTACATTTTTTGTTATGGCGTCGTCAGTTTATTTTCTACTTATGAGTTTTATGTCTTTCGCCATGTACATCTTATGACACAGATATTTCGTAACAGTTAACAAAATCGTGACTGAATTTTGAAAAAAAGTTCGTCGAAATATAAGTATTTATAACGTATCCCATAAAGGCCAACCACGTCGTGACTGCGTCTGTAAAATTTGTGTCTTGTTCATGCATCGTTGTAAATATAATGGAATTCGATGCGACTGTCGTACAAGTGAAAGGTTTAGCACTATAAATCCTGGTTCAATTCACCATTTTTTACATAAGAAAATGTCTGTACCAAGTCAGGAATATGACAGTTGTTATCCATTCGTTTGATGTGTTAGGGCTTTTGATTTTGCCAATTGATAAGGCACTTTCCGTTTCGATTTTTCCTTGGAGTTCAGTTTTTTTGTGATTTTACTTTTTTCGAAGTGATATCTTCAACTTTATCATTAAAGGCAACAGTAGTATACCGCTGTTCAAAATTAATTGGTTAAAAAAAATCGAGATTTGTTTTAGTATGTCTCCGTCATTGCTGGACAATACTAATAACTTAATTACGAGGGACTAATCTCGGATCCCACTAAATCTGTTAGAGAAGTCGGTACACAATAAAGGCAACAGTAGTATACCACAAAATTTGTTTGAACTGTAAATGTATCGCATTTTGGCTATCATATTCCAAGTTGTCTCCTACTGTAAACATTGATCAATATTTACCACATAAATCGTAAGCATTTGTGCTCAACTACAAACAATGTTGGAAGTCCGACCATTAAGGCAATACTAAAAAACACATGAGCAGTTATTCCACATTTGCGTTCATCTATTTCTGAAGACTTAAATAAAGTCTAAACCAAAACAAATATTAAGTTTTTTAACTGTCGAAGAATGGTAAGTAAGTGCATCGTGGTGTTAACGACTTATCAGCTGTCCCCTATTGCTGATATAAAAAGAAGCATGCACGTGTTATAATTAATTTACCTAAGGATAATCACAGTAAACGTGTGTATCTTTGTTTTTGACAAGACTATTGCCTTAATCGTTCTTTTATATTGGATTTCCTTATTGTTCCTGTATTAAATCAAATCCTTCATATTCACAGACAAACAATAGAGAAACATATCGATTTTATATATTTCATAGACTCCTTAGATTAGTAATATATAAATATCAGTTTTCTTTAGGCAATATTGACCTTAAATTGATTTTGCTAAAAGTTTTAGGTCCCTTTTGATCGTGTGATTCTTCAATTGATTTGAGGAGTATACATCCTTGGCTTTTGATCATGTAGTTCTTCAATGTTTTGAGTAGTATACATCCTTGGCTTTTGAATATTCTGCTTCGAGTGTTCCTTATGACGGTTAATCTAGCAAAGTATATAATTCGGACGCATGTTAAAAAGTCCTATTTCATTTCATTGTGTTTGTACCAATTCTACATTTCAAGGTAACAACAAGATAAATATGGCATACCTACACTAATCTGTATATGTAGTTTTCAAAGCCATTAAATGCTGTCGGACTTCGAACAGGAGGCCTTATTGGGTAAACTAGTTGATTGTTGTTTGCTTCATGCCTATTGACATTTGACCCATGTAAAGTCTATGCCATTGTCACCGTCGTTTTGAATAGGCAAGAATTCGATGCTGTGAAGAGAGCCGGAGTGTCCTTTTAAATACTGAATCTCGCTTCTTACTTTGACGACTGGATGGTCGAACTAGATATTACCGTAGACGTGGCGACCGTTTTTCAAACCATTGTTTTGTTCAACATAAACTTTTTCGGTGCTAGAAGTAATACTGTTATAGATGGGTAACACAGTCAAACCCCGAATAGAGCATATGGCCATCAACAGATATATGAGTGCTGAACAGTACAAAAATGTGTTTGTATGTTATACGTACATTGTATTCATTATATACTGTTGACAACGGCTACACGTTTCAAAATGGTACTAAAATTAATCGCGACTTTTGCGCTAGGCTCAGTTTGATATATCAGTAAGAACCCCAACAACTAGACTAACAGGAAACACTCGATAAACTCCACTCGGAAAAGAGAGGTAGTAGTAAATGATGTATTTGTCCGTCTAATTGGGTCTAATCGTCAGCTGATGTACATTGATATCGGAAAAGGCAATCAGGCACAACCGCTTCATCTGAAAGAACGTATAACAAAAATATCTAACTCGAAATCAAAATATGGGAAGTCCATTAAAATTGATTAATCAAACGTTGCACTTTTTCAACCAACGGTCCAATTGGAAAATAACTCTCATATTCCTGAATTTGTACAGACATTTTCCGACGAAATTCGTTGGTTAAACCTAGTTTTATAGTCAGTTTAATCTTCTCCTTGTATACCAGTTGTTTTAATTATGTTAACTTAATTCGTTGATCAACTTAACCTTACATGATAGGTTAATGTGAATATAATTGGAACCTAGAAGCTGTGTAGACATATATCACAGACATACTACTCAACTGAGCTGTGAAGACATATATCACAGACATATTACTCAACGGACTAAATAATTCAAACAAACATACATATAAATCTTTACAAAGACGCAAACAAAATTGTTTATAGGTGTTTTTTGACATACAGTTTCTATTTACGTTTCAGGAATATATCTTTATTCAACAAAATTGCTTCAAGTACATATGTATCGTGTTATATATATATATATAAACAACTCGTCTAAACATCAACCCAACAATGTTAGATCTGTAAATTTGCTTTCTCAAATTTTTTGTTCTTCCCTCGCCGGGATTCGAACCCATGCTACTGAGATATCGTGACACCAAATCGCCTGCACTGTAGCCGTCCCGCTAGACCACACGACCACCTGGGCTTCAAAAATAAAGCTTTCGGTGGCCGTGTGTTACCTGTCCTCGTCGGTTTTAATCTAGCGTCGTACTACAGTACCTGATATATAAGGCATGGAGATGTTATAGTTACAGATCAGCTCAATTATCTATAGTAAAGGATCCTACAAATTAATGCAAGATACAGTATATATTTTTAAATAGTTGTATAAATCAGATGGATGCAAACGATGATTAATAATGTAAAGGGTCTTTTTTATCTTTCATTATCAATATATTCAAAACATTGTTAATAACAGTTAGAAAAGATTTAAACCGATCAGTCATAGTAAATGATTGATTCCGGAAGCAATGCTTTTTTTTAACTCTGATATGATCGAAATTAACAATTGTAATAATTAAGAAATTGTATATTAATTTGCCATTTACATTGTAGTTTCGCATGCAGATCAATTAAAATCTGTTTGACCTTATTGTAAGTGTTTACTACCGAACTAGACCATGTTGGGATTCTAAAAGAAATGACCAATCAAACCTTTTTTGTTCTGTCCAGGGTTTTTACTCAATGGAGACTTTTACGTTAGGTACTATATTTAATTAAACCGTCCTTTTTTTTTGGCCATTTACATTTTTTTATTCAAGCGTCACGGAGTCTTTGTATACGAAACACGCGTCTGGCGCACAAAATTATAAGCTCGGTACGTTTGATGATATTGGTTTTTTTTTCATGAGAAGTTTGTCAAAATTTGGCCGGAGATAAAAAAAAAAACCCAAAATAAACAAAGATTTTCATAGCAGCAGTATGTGATGATTGAATCAAGAAATAGGAAACTTGGCTAGAAGATATCATGATAAACACCAGTAAATGTCAGGCGAAGGAAATAGCTCATATTTACCTTTTGTCAAAGTGGAATAAAAGATTTATTGCCCTATTCATTTGATAATACGTCTGTTGGTGTTTCTCGGATCCTTCGCCAATTGTTTACAACGTTTGATCTAGATTTTCTTGATAATGCAATAACCTGGCCTTGAATTCTTATTATAGATAATTAGTCCTGATTTACGGCGTAATGTTATACAGCTTCAGAAAATCAAGCATTCTAGAACACTTTTTAATGTTTGGCATTCATTTGTTAATTTGGCTAATTTTTTTATCTGAACGATTTTTGGATTCAATTATGATATTTTTATACATTTCTTCAATCAAAAGTTCAGAGAAAGCTTATTTTCGTGTTTTTAAGCTAAGAATATTTCTTATAAACGATTCATAAATTTTTGACGAAGATGAAGTTAATTAATAAAAGATATATCAATGAAAATACGACACGGAGCATATTTTTGTAAATTCTGGAAAATACGCTTTAAACTAATGGGGGAGCTTCAAACATATATGTTCTTAGTGTAAAAATATCAAATATTCTAAAACTTGCAGTTCATTTTCGACAAGAGGGAGAATAATATAACTTCACAACTTTTTAGCCATGACGTTGTCAGTTTGTTTTAGATTTATGAGTTTGACTGTCCCTTTGGTATCTTTCGTCCCTCTTTTAGTCATTTAAGTTTTTGTTTGAGTACTAAAACTATCAGTATCCTGTGAGTATTAAATTGTTACTTGCTTACTATGCAGTTCTTGTACGATTATGTCAAATTTCTGAACATTTCAATTCAATGTTAAATAAGTTCAACAAAAACACCAGAGTCCAAGGTCAATTCACAAGGGGTAATTAATATATGGATATAGATGTCTTACGTTTTAGAACAGTTTGTTCACGTTTGATACGGTGCTTTCTCCAATATTTGATATTAGGTTCCAGGTAAATCATTGTTTGTTAGAGAAACGTGATTTATTTGCAATTAGAATTCATGAAATTATTTACCTGCATATGGAGTATATATCTCCCAGGTGAAACGATATGCTTGCGTTCTCTATCATGATTTCTTTGATAGAAGGTTGCTGCTTACATTGAACTTTTTAACCAAGAATTCCAAGTGTTGCAGTTGATCATCCTTTCGAAAATTGTATGGACGCCATCACGAGCTGTTTGTCCGTTATTGAATATCTGTTTCACTAATGACGACGGATATGTTCAAATAGCCGAAACCACAATTCCTCCCAAATGTAACCTACTGAATTCGAATCATCACAAGGTGTGTGCTAACAAGTGCAACACGACGGGTTCCACATATAGAGCAGGGTCTACTTACCCTTCTGGAACATCTGAGATCACCTGGGAAAACACATTAAAACTGATTTTTCATAAACAATATGTAACCCAATGAAACTTTATGGGTACGTTACATGTAATGGGTCAAAGAGGTATATGTCTTTGGAATTTAGAAAATGGCTACCGTTAGCATGGAAACTAAAAAATATCAAAATGCACCAAACTTTATGTAACTTTTAAGAACAAATAACTGACATGTGCATAGTTGAAATATGATTTGGAATTTTCAAAAAGGCCGGCCTTTACCATGGAAACGGCCAAAATGCCAAAAAATTTCAAAATACTCCAAATTGTCTATATATTTACTGCAATGATAACTGGCATGTCTAGATGCGACTTTAGACTTTGGAATGTTAAAAATAGCTGCCGTATATCGGGCGATGGGGGGACGAGGGTGCCATCCGTTATTGCTAGCAATTACAAATCTAGTTGTATTTCTATTGGTCTTCTTTGTTTGACATTGTGTTGTCGGTTTATTTTTGACTTATGCGTTTAAATGTCCCTTTGATAAAACTTGTTTCTCTATCACAGTCGAATTACATTTTACAAATTTACTGATGAGCAAAATCACAATACAATGTTGAAAGTATGCACAGGAAACAGCTTGATTTGTAGTAACTTTATTAATATTTAACCTCAAATTCCGCACTAATATAACTTTGAGTTAAGCACAAAATGTATGAATAATATTACACATCTTGTTATGAACTGAACATATAAGTATAAACATAAAATTGTAATAATGGGCACTTTCATGGTATAAAAGAACAAATTTTGAGCTATAAAGTCTTGAAAAAAGGGTACTTCAGCTGTCAAATTCTCATTCACCGACTTGTATCAAATTCTTTTATTTGATTTACGACATATAAAAATGTATGTGAAAACTGTAAATTACAAAAACACCGAACTTAAAGGAAAATTAAAACAGAAAATTCCTAATTAAATAGTAAAACCAAAAGCTCAAACGTATCAAAAGAATGGAAAACAACTATCATATTCCGGACTTTGTACAGACATTTCCTTTCGTTGAAAATGGTAGATCAAACCTGGTTTTATAGCTAGCCAATCCTAACACTTGTATTACAATCGCATATATTTCTATTATACTGACAATAATATGTGAGAAAAACAAACAGTCATAATAAGTAAAAATGTCTAAAATATGTGTACATCAATCAATTTTGTGTTATAATAATGGCGGGATGTATAGCTACCTAGCCATGCCAAAAAAGATATTACCAAAATATGGACTTAACAGTAAAGGTTGGACATTAACACAAACAATAAAAAGAACACTATAATACATAATTGTAATGGCAAACAACGGCAGTAGCTAGTACATGACCATCATGTATTTAATATGAATTTGATACAAAGAAGTTATCGTTGTGTTATAGTCTTGGTATTTTCCGATATTTTATTTTTAAACAGGACGAGACGTTCTCTGCTATAAACCTGGTTCATCACTTTCTTCTCGAATACTAAACTATGCGTTCCAGTTGCAAGCGCTAGAATGTAGAATGAGTTCGGAAATGTATTTCACAGTGAAGGTGAAGTTGGTATGTTGTTGCTAAGGTAGGGGAAATTCATAATTTCAAAATCAAAATTACAAAAAGTCCTAATGAAACAATAAGCAATGATTGTATTCGTTATAATATATCAGTATGTCATGATTCTTTTAGACTAGATAAGATTAGATTAGATTGCGCTTCTAATTAAAAATTAAATATTGATATGAATATACACACAATCACGTGTAATCGTGTCATGATGATTTTTCTAGGTACATGTATCACTGGTATTAAAGAGATAATCGTAACTGGAATTACGTTTATCCCAATATGGCGACGGCAGATATAGGTAAAGTCTTTACAGTCATTTTTCTCAAATGTAGAATGTTTTTGTCAATAGTTACTCAGCTGCAAGAATTTTCTATACCCATATTTGAATCGTAACGGTGCACTGGAATTGTCTAAGCGCTTTGAAAATTGCCGTTGAAAAATTCGGGATGATAATCGTAATTATGGTATTAAAAAATGAGAAGATAATCGTAACTGGATAGTGTTTTATTGATATTGACACTAAAAACGTATATCTCTGATGATGAAAATAATTTATGGTGATGAATTAATCACGTTTCAACATCTTATGAAATTTCTTTTTGTGCATATATTATTGATATAGTTCTAATGAAAACAGCTACATACTATTATATCATAAAACAAGCTTCAAAAAATTTGGAAATGGGAAAAACACGAACTATGTTAAAATACAGAAAACTCCAAGAACTAGAATGTCACAAAATATGGGAATGAGCGAATAGGCAATTTTAAAGGAAGTTATGATATATGGCAATAATTGTCGGGCACCCTACATCAGATTTGTGATTAATAAAATTGAGAATGGAAATGGGGAATGTGTCAAAGAGACAACAACCCGACCATAGAAAAAACAACAGCAGAAGGTCACCAACAGGTCTTCAATGTCGCGAGAAATTCCCGCACCCGAAGGCGTCCTTCAGCTGGCCCTAAGACTGTTAAAGAACATTGATTTATCCTGAATAAAAACATAGTAAATATAGTAAATATTGTTTTAAATCCTTTAATGCAGGTGGCTATATGTGCTATTTCTCCCCCCCCCCCCCCCCCCCCGGGAAGCCACTGCTGGTTCAATTCTAGCCCATACCCTTTATGCCATAATGACGTAGGAAAGACGTTTAGGATTCGCCAGAGACAGTTTGACGAGAAATTAAGAACAACAGTTTTGCACTTTTGGGATATGGGGTATTGCTAATACCCCTCCATTTTCTCTCCAAAAAAAAAACCTTAAACGCGCACATAACATTGAAACTTTGAAAACAATTAAAATATCTACTTACCACAATACCTGATCCGACAGCTGCTTCATGGGGATTGTCAATATCTTGAACAGGTACATGTATATATTAAAAGGTTATGCATATTGGTGTCAGTTATAAGGGCGTTTTTCAATACAGTGTGAATTTCAGACCTAAAATATGAAAAATCAACTTGTCGAAATTTTTATTTCTAGAGTTATTTTGAATACCTCTATTGTAGATCTGTTTGTAAATAAAAAGTGCAATTTTAAATACTTTTTAAAATGATATCATTTTCATAATGTATGTACTGTTTCGTAGGGGACTTTTTTCCACTACGAAACTGCTTTTAAACGCACATCTTGTTGCGTTTTAATGTCTCCTATAGACATTCCAGTTTGTTTTACTTTATAAACTAGAAAGATCTTTTTTTTTCTGAATTTGAGAACCATTTTTTATCGATAAATATTAGACACTACCAGACTTGGGGTCAATTACATTGGAATGTAATTACATTTGCAATTAAATTACACATTACATTTCAAAAATTATCAATTACACTAATTACACATTACACAGTTTTTAAAATGTAATTAATTAAATTACAATTACTTTACTAAAGTAATTAATTAAATTACACATTACATTTCATCATGGGTTTTTTTAACAATATTATACATGTATATATAATGCGTGTGTGAAATATTCGTGTAAGCATTAGTTATTTTAATGTTTTGTCATTTAGTCTGAATCTCTCTGGTCTGAACTCTATGACAGCAATTCTAAATAGTCTTTTGACATGAGCTCATGTGGCAGATATTGCTTGATCAGAAGATCATATTACAAGAAAGAAAAATTTAGCCTCGGGTACCTGAAGAGGATAAGCCTAGGTCTCATGACCATAACCAAAACATCTCCTTAAATATTTGAAACACAGACTAAATCTAGATTTCTATTCTAAAAATACACACACACAATAATTATTCTGCAAACATGCAGATCCAAGATGCAAAGTTCTTAACAAAATATGAAAATAAATGCTGAAAAAATATATTCCGTAACAAGGAACAGTTATGATACACATTGTACATAGAAAATGGACTTAATTGCGAAGGATTTTGATAAGATATACTGGATTGGTCCTGGACCCGATAGATCTTAAAATATTAAAAAGTGTGCTTGTCACAATATAGAAAATAATTTTTAGTACAAACAATGTATATAAGATTCAGATTCAATATTTTATTAAAGTCTCACCACATACAATTACATATATTTACACAATAAAATACTCATACAAGTACATAAAACATACATGTATAACAACTAACTTTAAATTCACATTGTATGTGCCAATCTTAAAAGATTTATGAAAGACTGTATAGTCAATATTATTAAAAAAACAATAAAATATTGTAAATATTATACATAATATATATTTGCTTATGAATATCATTAAAATACAGCATAATTAATTATATAAAAAAAACATTCCTTCTGATTAAAATGCTATATAGCAGGTTCTGGCGACACTTTCAAAAACTTTATCATTTTTTGTCAAAATGTCTAAATATTAGCAATATTTTGCTAATTAGATAAAATACATGTAATAGTGGCATTGCCCCTGGACATTTTTATCTGATTAATTGCTGTTTGTTTTTACAGCTGTTAATTTTTATTTCTATAATCCTTTTGTGTATACTAATTTGACAAAATGATTGTGTGCAGTGATTTTAAATTCTAAATGAACTGTCTAAGAAAGATTTTTCACAGTGACACATTTTTTTGTTTTTGTTTAACAAGGTGATTAATTACTTATTAATCTATTTAGTTAAAAGATCTTTCTTAAAAACTAAATGATCCTCACATTTTTTTAAATTATAAGACTATTAAAAAATTAATCTGTAGGTCAAATAAATAATATAAAAACTTCAGAATAAATCACAGACTTCATATGTTAAAAAAGTATGTGATATCAATATTTGAAAAATAAATATAATTTTTCAAATTTATATTATCAAACACAAATCCTTATCTTTACCACCATAAACGTACATGTAATTGAAATGTAATTCAAAAGTAATTGAGCATTAATTATATAGTGACGTCAGACACTCAAATCAATAAATGTGTTCGTAGATAGTAGATGTTTTTGTGTTCTGTTAAATTGTTCCTTTTAAAATTGTTAAACGATGATGACTGATGTACCCATATTTTGACTATTTTATTTATTGTGTCTGTTTATTTAACACATCAATGTAAAAATATCGGAAATTGATGAGACTGTCATTAAAGTGAGAGGGTTAGCGCTATAGAACCAGGTTTAATCCACCATTTTCTACATTTGAAAATGCCTGTACCAAGTCAGGAATATGACAGTTCTTGTCCATTCGTTTTTGATGCGTTTTGTTATTTGATTTTGCCATGTGATTATGGACTTTCCCAATTGATCTTCCTCTAAGTTCAGTATTTTTGTGATTTTACTTTTTACATGCTTTTTTCAATGTAATTAATTAAATTACTATTACATGTAATTAAAAAAATGCTCAATTACACATTACATTCGATTACATGGAAAATTGTAATGCATTACACTTAATTACCATTACATTTTCAATTACCCCATCCCTGGACAGTATTTCACATATGAACGTACAACTCATGTTACGTAGTGGACATTTTGATGAGTGTCGTAGTAGACAAGACCGTTTCGATCGTAGTGGAAAAAAGTTTCGTAGTTGACATGAACCCTATTCTATGTTGATAACATACTGAAAACTACATGAAATTAACCCTTGTTATTTGTTTTGCACGAATATAATTGAAAAAATAAAAATCTCCAATACTTGTTTCGTAGGTGACTGTTTTGTAGTGGACATATTTACATGTTTTATTTTTTTCCCACAATCTCTATATTGCAATAGTAACAAGAATGATTATATTCATCAAAGCACGTACTAAGCTGTACACTGGTATTTTTTTCATAATTTTAAAACCAGATACTGAAGGAGATCTGAACCGTTTCGTAGTAGACATTAACAAAAATACTGTATCACTCCGGTCCATTTGATGTGCTCTTTTTTTTGTCAACAATTAAACTGCCGTTATAAAACCGTCACTTCTTTTGTAAGACCCTTATGTTTATATCTCTTGCAAACATTGAGAATAAATGTTGAATAGGGCGTCTAGGGACATGCCATTTTGGTTATTTTGAATCATTCAGGAATCAATAGCTTATTAGTCCCTCTAAAAATAGAATGTGTCTTTGCTTAAAAAATATTAAAACTGATTCCATGTACTGACTGCACAAAACATTACTTGTAAAGATCAAACACATTTTTTTTTTTAAGTGGCTGGGACAAGAAATCACGGTTTTGTAGAAAAAACGCCCATAAATCGAGAGATATATAATTATTTGTCTTAGATATTAATCTGTAAGTTTCTTCATTTATTTTTATTTTCCGTTAATGTCATCAATTAACTGTACATTTGCATTTTAATACACACAATACCATTGAAATGCTGAAAGACACATTTAATATTTTTCAGTTACTATTATCCGATAAAGAAATTACGATAATCAAACAAGAAAAATTCCATAGAGTTACGATTATCATCCCGATTTTTTCAACGGCAATTTCCAAAACGCTTAGACAATTCCAGTGCACCGTTACGATTCAAATATGATGTAATGGTATAGAAAAACCTTGCAGCTGATTAACTATTGACAAAAACATGCTACATTTGAGAAAAATGACTGTAAAGAGTTTACCTATATCTGCTGTCGCCATATTGGGATAATCGTAATTCCAGTTACGATTATCTCTTTAATACCAGTGATGTAGGTTTGAGTCCATGTCACAGATTAAAAAAAATATTTTGTAAATTTAACCTGTTTAAGTTAAAAGAATAAATGCTTTAAGAGTCGATTCAGTCAACGTAGTTGTTCTTCTTAATGGTTCCCTTGTTTTACTTTTCATGGGAGCAATCAGGAAGAATTTTGTTGATTGATTCGTCAAATCAAACAGATCTAGCAAAATCGTCATTTTACGATTGCGCGAGTTTCCTGTATACTCAAATTATATGTATGTCAATATCGGATCATACGACCATTGGCAGTGTTCGGTTTTCATCTCGATGGTTGGTTATATGGTGTATAATTGTTATATAATTGTTACGTCACTATCACAGGTTTTGAACAGGGTTTGGCTTGTAGTCCAGTCAAACTAAGTTTGAACCTCAAACTAATTGCAATAGAAAATGTTTTAATTCTAATCTATAGCATTAAGCCCCATGGCAAATATACACAGAAAAAAGTCCCATAAAATCTAACTTGAGGAAAACTCAAATTTTGTATTTTTACTTTCTTATGGAAATTAACATTGGAAAGGGAGATAACTCTGCAAAAATGAGTCTTTATTGTCAGTTTTTGGTTGATTTTCTAAAAATTCATGTAAAATATGATACTTTGATGGGGTTATAAGTTCGTATTTGACTATATTTTATAATCTTCTGCTCATGAAATGTACAAAACCAAAGTGTTATGGGTATTTTAATTTTTTTGGGCACATTTTTCATTAAAGAAATTGCAAATTTATGGCTTTGTGACCATTTTGAAAAAATAATGTTGATCTTTTTGACAAACTTGTTAAACCAATTCTTTTATATGGCTGTGAAATATGGGGATATGAAAATATTGATATCCTGGAAAAAGTTCATTTAAAATTTTGTAAACTCCTTCTCCATTTGAAACCTACTACACCTAACTATGTTATATATGGGGAACTCGGTCGATACCCTCTTAATATTGATATAAAAATCAGAATGATATCATATTGGATAAGAATATTAAAAGGCAAACAAGAAAAACTATGCTTCATTGTGTTTAAATTACTGCTGAAATTAGAAAATGATTCCACTTTAAGATCTTCATGGCTAAATTATATTTCCAACATTTTTAATGAATGTGGTCTCTCCTACATATGGAGTTATCAAAATTTTTACAATTATGATTGGCTAAAACATACGATTAGAACTAGTCTCCAAGACCAATTTATTCAAACTTGGAGTTCAAATATTAATAACAGTCCTAAAACGGTTAACTATTGCATTTATAAAGAAAGTTTTGCCTTCGAGAGCTATATCAACAAGCTAGACGATAAAGACGTTTTCACTCTTTGTAGATTTAGAACCGTAAATCACAAGCTCCCAATAGAATCTGGTAGATGGAAAAACATACCCAGAGAAAATCGAACTTGTAACTTATGTAATAGTAATGAAATTGGAGATGAATTTCACTATATTTTAGAATGTACATATTTTTCCGAAGAAAGGAAAGAATGTATAGATGAAAAATTCTGTACCAACATTAATACTCTAAAGTTTAAAGCAGTTATGAATTTTTCAAAACAATCAAAACTTAAAAAGCTGTGTAAGCTCATTAGAATCATTAATACAAAAATGGATTCTCTCTGATAAAATGGAATCCTCCAAACCTATGCATTCTTTTCTTCTCTATTTGCTGTAACCTCACCATGTTTTATAGTATTATTATGTATGTCTATGTATTTCTGTATACCATTGTATCAACATAGGTTCTTCAGAATAAAATATATATATATATAATATTTGGTATTGTTTATATCGGTAAATTATATTTGTTCACCATCTACCTTGTTTAAAAATAAACAAACTTTAAACCACAAAAAGAAGAATATTATGCATAATTAGTTTTTTCAATTTGAGATTCTTTACCTTGACATGCTGAAAAGTTTAATAAATGGTCAACTAATGAATTATGAAATCTAGGTTGTAGTTTGATAAAAGATATGAAAACACCTTTAGAGTTGTTTGTTATACTCTAAAGATGGCTAAAATATCAAGAATCAATACATTCTGTTGAACAGAAGCAGTAAAGTTATAATTTTGAATCAATTTTGATTGATATTTCTGTCTTTTTTGCAGAGTTATCTCCCATATCTATGCAAATCTCTATAGGAATTTTATAAACCATGATTTTAAGTTTTCCTCAAGTAAGATTTAATGGGATTTTTCACTATGTATATTTGGGGTATAATGCTTAAGATTAAAACTTCAAAATCTTCTGTTGCAATTACTTCAAGGTTAGGGTCAAATTTATGCTAGATTGACTGGACTATTACGCAAGCATGTCCAACCCTGCACCATTTTGAACGTGCCTGTCATTAGTCACCTAGATTCTGTATTTCAGTGGTTGTCTATTGCTAATGTATGTCAAATTTTATTTTGCCATTTGTTTTGTACATAAACCAGGTCGTTAGTTTTCTCGTTTGAATAGTTTTACATTTGTCAATTCGGAGACTATTATAGCTTACTATTCGCGGTTTGCGTTATGCTCCTTGTTGAAAGTAAGACGGTGATCTATACTTTAATCATACCACATCTTCTTGTTTTATGTAAATTAGAAACAGACTCCAGAATTTTTTCCCTGAAAGTACGGCCATGATCTTGACCAAACTTGGCAAAATCATTCTCAAGGTATTAAGTAAAATTTTGTTTCCAATGTCCACTAGTAAAAAACTTGGACGCTGTGGACAAAATAAACACTAAAACGGTTGAAGTGTAATTAAATAAAACGTGTATATTGTCATTCATACCAGAGACAATTAATAATTTTATAACATGTCTTTGTAAAATTGGAAAATTATCATAAGAATATAATCAATTTACTAATAATCGAAATTGCCTTATAATATCACTATTAACTTATTTACGTTTTTGTTTTTTTTTTGTGTTGTTATAACTTTGAATCATCTATTGAGAAAACTGTCAAAAAGCAAAAATAATCAGAAAATCTACAAGGAAATTGACAATTTTCTACATTTGAGGGCTTTTGTTCTTATATTATTTTGCCATTTTTCAAAATGTTCTGATTTTGGATCTGGATAAAACCTTGACACAATCACAGTTAGAAAGTGGCATATAGCTAACATTGTTGCTTCATCCTTCAATGTTGCATGTTTGTCAGGTGAACCATTCAGGTGTGTGGGTGCCTTTAGTTTTATTACGGCACAACTGCATAACAAATTTATGATTCAACTTAGAAATGATTTCAAATAATCCACGATAAATAAGTCACGTGGTCTAGAGATACCGACCAAATCATCAGATAAAAACGAAAACTGAGCAACACAATTAAACCCAAGCAAAACCAGGTGTTTAAAATTTTTGAATTTCCTATTTTTGCATGATTGTTTTTAAATGAGGGGCGAAAAATACCAAAGAGACATTCGCAAATAAACTTACAAAGCCATGACTAAAAAAAAAAGACAAACAATAGTACACAAAACACAACATAGAAAACTAAAAACTTTAGAAGGGAACCGAACACTATTAAAACTGGGGGTTATCTAAGATCCTCTGGAAGGATAAGCAGATCCTGCACCACCTGTGGCACCCGTCGTGTTGCTCATCTTAGTAAAAACACGGCAACAAGTCTAATTCGGTGGGTCACATTCGTGAAAAGGGGACGGTATTGTAGTTAAGACAATAGGAACATATCCGCTATCATCTGTGAAACGGATATTACATAACGGTCAAGAAACTCGTGATGGCGTTCGTAAAATTTACGAAGGGATGATTTCAACTTCACAAATTTTAACAAATTTCATTTCAATTAATGTCTTTACCGAAAATCCATAAACAGGCACGGAGTTACTGTGATACTGAATATAATGCTGAAAAGGCGTGTAACTTGTTTTATCAACAGATTGGTAAATTCCATTTCACAATAACTGTAGATTGTAATTTCTGGACGGAATTTTCTGTTCTTTCAGAATTTTTTTAAAAACGGCCGTATCAGTCTTTTGAAAATTTTCGATTTAGATATATCGCAATATTGTTTGCTAGCTTTTTGTTCGCTAGATTATATCGACTTACTGTTTGGATGCTTTGGTCTGGAAATCAAGACGCATCTATATGGGGAAAAAAACAAATATTACTCAAATTGATAATAGCGCCGATCTTTTACTTGCAATGAGACGATAAAAAGAAACAGACCAACTAAAAGCGTTTTGGAAATCCAAAACTTATCACAAAAATAATAAGAGCTTACAAACCTAAAAGCATTGAAAAAAGTATAGAAGAAGCAGATTGGATCATGAGGTACATATATTTCTTACTTTAAAATAATACACAAACTATCAAATATATAGAAAATTTAATATTTATTCAATAAATGAAAATGGATGGAATGCAAATTTCTTGTTATAACAACAAGAACACAACTGTTCATAAATATAACATTTGTCTCATTCCCGAGCATAAATATAACATATGTCTTTTTCCCGAGCAATTAGAAATAACATATGTCTCATTCCCGAGCAATGAAAAAACGCATTGCTAAAAGCGAAATAAAAAGGCGAGATTCTTTCAGTCTGAAATAGCCACCATGTCTTTTCGTCACTATACAAAGTGCATGTTTTACCAGTTGGAAAAAGTGAACGTCCGTAACGATCCAATAAACTATAGCAGACGACAGTTATAAGTAACTGCGGATGACAGTTGTAAGTAATTGCAGACGACAGTTGTAAGTAACTGCAGACGACAGTTATAAGTATGTATATCTGCTTAAAACTGTACAAAATAAATAGAACAATGAGATGTTAACAACACAAGAGACAACATTCTCGGAAACAGTCACTGTCATTCATGCCATCACATCTGATACCATCTATTCAATCTTTTTCAAAGAGACGAACACATTAATCTTGTTGCATTCACGTCTTTAATACCATGATTAGATCAGAAGAAAAACGGTTTTACTGTTTCTTCTTCATTTCTTGTAAATTCTGAAACAGAAATACATTAGTTAATATTAGTTAAAAAAAAAATATAGATTTAGATAATTCGGCTGATAATAATTTTCGACTCCAGGAATAGATTATATTAGCTGCATTTGGCAAAACCTTAAGTATTTTTTTGCCATTGATACTAAGTACTCGTCAACTTCTTACTTCTTTGGCCCAATAACTTTTTTAGCTCGAGCAACAAAAAGTTAAGTTTTTTTTTAAAAGGCACGTGCGTCTGGCGTATAGAATTATTTTTCTGGTATCTTTGATGAGTTTTTTTTTGCGATATACTTATTTGTATGATTGTGATAGTAGTTATTTTAAAGACGATTATCGTAGCAGTTGAATTAGTTTTGATTTCAAAAGAAATCAATTTTACGAAACCGTTGAATTCGTTTTGAAAACTAATAGAGAAAACACTTAGTTGCACTAGTCTTGCATAATAGTATACAAAGAATAGAAGTAATCTAGAAAACAGAACGCATCAAATTCGCTGCCAATGTATTTCTCTTGATTCTGACATTCAACATAATTATTTTCTAATTTTCCATACAGTCGGCCAATAAATGTTAGCATTCAGTTTCAGCGTTAAGAAAGGTCCAGATTTTCAAAAATGTGTTATTTATTATGCATGACAACCTTAAAACAAAAATAGAATACAGGAAGTTCTGGAATCTTTTTTTCGGCTTTCAAAATTGAGGCTTTGAACACAAACGATAAAAATATAAAACAGGCTTAATACAATTTGAACGTAAGAAGATTTGGTATGATAACAAAAAAGACAGCTATTCAAGTTAAAGTTAAAATGACGTAGATGGGAGCAACAACGAGTCACACTACAGCCTTTAACGACGAAAGAGGCAGTCATAAAGGCTCATACATGAAAAATTGAAACAAATCAAAAGAGAAAACTGATAGCCTAACTTATAACAATACAATTTACGAAAAACAATTATCACAGACATGGACCAACAGCACAGCAGAAAAATAAACTTATTTTCAAAGAACAAACTAATTTTAAAAGAAAAAACTGATTTTTAAAAACCAAACTATTTTTAAGGAACAAACTATTTTTAAGGAACAAACGGATTTTTAAAGAGCAAACTATGTTTAAAGAACAGACGGATTTTAAAAGAACAAACTAGAACAAATTGGATTTATAAGAACAAACTGTAAAAACCATTCGTTCTCCTTAATACCAGAGGAAACTACTATTTCAGAATTACGTGCTATATTCCATAAAGTCGGTATGTATAATATATTAAGCTTACCCCATCTACTGCTATTTCAGATTTACGTGCTATATGCTATAAAGTGGGTATGTATAATATATAAAGCTTACCCCATCGACTCAACAGCTGATCGCCATCTAAATCAAACATCTCAACTTGATTAAATCCAAAAAGTTCGGCTTCAGGTGCTGGAAATCCATACACATAAAATAAAGTAGCCATTTCTTCACCAGTTAAGAAACCGTCATGGTTTGTATCAAATTTATCAAAAATATCAATCGACGCCGATCGTTTGAATAAACTATGTGAGTGAAGAGATCTCTGAAATTTTAAAATGAAATATACGTTAATAATTAAAAATAAAATAATCAGTCTTGAACGCAATAGATAATGACAATTTTTAATAAGTTAATAATTGAAACAATAATAAAATTTACAGAAAAAATCAAATAAAATATCAACCAAGTTTAAGAAGTAAATTAAAGAATTTTTTTTTCATTTCTTTAATAAAACAATTTACACATTTAAACTGATATATCTCACCTTTGAAATGGATTTGATCAATGATGGTAACGATCTCTCCTTAGGAAAGGAATATACAGCTACAGTTAAAGCTAATAATAATACTATCTTCATCATGGTCACCTGTGAAAGAGATTATGAAGTTTTCATTAAATTGTTGATTTTATATACTCCTCTCAAGGTTACGTAGTCATAAATTCGTCAGGGTTATCTGCGCAAAAACTGAACTCAGTAATAAAAAGATTGAAACGTTTTAGAAGCAACAATAACAGATGGTTTAAGTATGCTTTTACTTTGACAAGTTATCTGTTTAAATATATTTCAGTTATCAGGACAATCAACAGAGTCATTCAATCAAAAATCGTTAAATGTAATAATTACCAAGTATTCTTCGCAATTATACTCGCGTGATTAAAGAGGGAACTCCCATTTCCATTCGGAAACTCTCACCCGAGAAGATAATACCACTAATGCATGCTGATATAAAAATCAAGTACCCCATCCCGTAATCTTAAAAGGAAGGTTCGGCTACGTTCAATGTGATAACGTGGTCAAATTAATTGTCTATTTGATAGTTTTAGTCATTAACTTATACACTAGAAGTTATGAGCTTTTAAAGATTGATATAAACTTTATTGGACAAAAAGTATTTTTTTACAATTTCTTTTGTTAGAAGTCGTAATGTCACGGACAAATATACCATCCTTGAAAAGGATCAATGTCAAATTCTTCAAGGCTACTTAATGTAAATGGCATTGAAATCAGAAATTTTATTGTTCTATTATTTGACCACTGTTTATTTGACCAAGCATCGGTCAGTTGTTATAACGTTGTGATCTTTAAAACACGAGGTTAATTGGTACTTCGTGGTGATTAGCGTAGGTTGAAAGTCCCTTTTATCACATATGGGATTGACCTCAACAAATACTATGAATGGGTAGATGGTCACATACCTCCACCTTACTTCGTCATCTTACTGATTAAAGGTGGCTACGTGTCTAATTCAGTTGTCTCATTATGAGAGCAAATTATTTAAAATTACAATGAATAGATCTTATCGACATGTTTAAAATCACGATGTTAATGAATATTATAATTTCTAAAGTTTAAAACTTTGGTAGCAAAACATTTTATTTTTTATTTACTAGATACGTCATCTAAACAAGCTAAAATATCGATATATACGTCGTTTTAGTTGGTACATCATTATAGCAAAACTAAATCAACACATAGGAAAGTATTTGCGATGCAATTAACTAAGTAGTTAATGCATGCAAGGTGGGAGGATAGACATAATCCTGGGATTTCGAGTGTCCCTTATTATAAATTATTGATACTCTTACGAAAGTGTAAGGCAAACAAATTGTGCATACTCGTTACATTGTAAAATGATTAATCCATATGCTATGGAATTCTTCTTTTCAAATTAAACGAACGAACTTACAAAATAAGCGTAAGCAAAAAAAGCTACATGTACATGTTTTTGGTGGTTTGTTTTGGCAGTTCCAATACACCCTTAATTGATAATGATTTAACTACTGCTTATTATCAAGAAGCAATGATCGACAAGTCAATGATCTCATTTTCTTATGAAACTTACAATTTCTATCCCAAAAGTGTTCACCAATATTATATAACATTTATTGCTTCATTTAATATCACATAACCAGCTGATCACAATACATGGAGAAGGAAACGAAAGTTGCATATTTATCAATCAATAGCAGAGCAACTGAGTTCATCGCCGTATTTGTTCTTTTCTCTGTGGTGTTTTGTGAACAGTTATTTGGTTGTTGTTCTTATTGGCATTACATTGTCTGACCTACCCCTGTTTATAACTTAAAATTCTCCAATTGGAACCTTGCTACTTTTTTAAAGCTTTAAGTTAACTTTACAAGGTAAAACGCTATTTTAATGTCAAATATATCCGATTCTGAACAAAATAATTTGACCATCAGAAATTCTATATTATTACCGCCTATAATAAAAGCCAACTGTTGTCAGAATAAAACAATGATATAAATGAACAGAATTGACAGAATATTGGGAAAAATGTTTGATAATGTAATTGTTCCCTCTTTTCCAGGATACATGACTAAATTACGCCCATTATTTTTTACAGAAAATACAATAAATGAAAAAATATTCCATCTGCTATCAATTCAGACCAAAGTTCTTTTGTGACAATCAAATTTTTATTAGTTATTCAACCTAAAATAGTGCGTGAATACGCCTAAATCTTCCATCATGTTTGAATAATATTTATACGTACTAACAGTTAAATCTGAAAAGGTCATCTCTTACTGAAACAACAGGGGTTTTAATTTACTAGTGGTACATTGCACGGGGATTTAAGTTTGATTTATTCATCTAACGATATTTCTAAATTTTACGACAAATATTGTAAACTTAGATTGAAAATGATACCATATTATGTCGATTTTGTTCTTATTATTGAAATAACAATAAGTATGAATATAGTTAATGATAAAGTATTTGAATTTAATACCATTTAATAGAAAGGTCAAATGAAATCAAATTGCATATAAATTATAAAAACAATGACTTTTCTTTTAGGGGGATTAAAGTTTGATTTGTTCATCGAACGATATTTCTAAATTTTACGACAAATATTGTAAACTAAGATTGAAAATGATCCCATTTTATGTCGATTTTGTTCTTATTATTGAAATAACAATAAGTATGAATATAGTTAATGATAAAAGTATTTGAATTTAATAGAATTTAATAGAAAGGTCAAATGAAATCAAATCGCATATAAATTATAAAAACAATGACTTTTCTTATGCGATAAAAGAAACTAGACTACGTTGTAATCATATTGCTTGGCCACACAAAATCAATGAAACTAAACTTAACAATGAAACTGGTTTATAATTTTGTTTCAGTTGGTGAGAAAATAACCCCAAAAGTGTTCTATAAAATCTATGGAAGAGTCATATGGGTTGGCAGTCTTACGTTCCTAGTGTATCAACTAGATTTTTCAAGTACATATTGCCCATGCTAGATACATCGGCCTTCATATCAGATGGTTGATCAGCATTTTAAAAGTATCACCATTAGGTTGTCAGAAAATTTTAATTTAGTTTGCTGTATATATAACTAAACGAAAATTGTTTTAGTACCACCATGGAGTTTATTATATGCTATAATTGGTTATTATTTCATGTAGGGTGTAATTACTGTACATCACGCGCTTCTCAAAAAGATATTGCTAATATTTTCAAGAGCCTCCAATGTCCTCATTGCCAACTGTCGGCAATAGGCACCAGGGTATTTGTTTTCAGTTAATTTAGCATTTTTTTTTTATTTATTTGCAATTTCTATAGTTTACAGTGGAGTACAAAGTCTTCGATGGGGAACATAAAAGATCCCTTGTATAGCTTTGTTTTCCGAGGCATTGTTGGGTTAAAATAAGCCCATTTTCATCATAGTAGTAAAAAAAAATCAAAGTATTAACTTTCGTACAATAAACAATCTGACAGCATCTCCTAACTTCTATATAGATAGGCAAATCCTCATTTGTTACAGCGATTTGAAAAAAAACCAGTTAAAGTGTTTACAACAAACGACAAATGCAAATAATGAAATTGCACATTGTCTAAGTGATTCAAATTGAAATATGCTTTTAGTGGCATGTTGATTTGTATAAATTTAATGATCTAGATGGAAGGGTTATTGATAAACGAATATTCTTGATTGAATAAAGAATAATCATAATAAAATAAAACAATTACCATCGGTAAGTATATTAATTGAACGCGCGTAATATAACAATGAACCAATGCAATAAATGACTAATACAATTTGTATTTTTGAACTAGAATGAAATTCAAAACAGTGTGGCTGTGCATGGCCATTGATTGACACATTAAATTCATCCATTGACTGGGACAATTTAGGTGAACGTTTGTATGTAACGACCATTGCTCACTGTGTACTTTTTAAAGACACTTAAACTATGGGGTCACCAAAGGTTCTCAACACCTTAATAAAGTAATTCGAAAAAAATTAATCAGAAATAACACGATGTTTTGATTTATATCAATTATATAAATCAAAACATAAAGGTTATTCCTGATTAATTTTTCGAATTATTTTGTAATTAAAGGCGTTAAGAAACCTTGGTGACCCTACAGTTTAAATGTCTATCGTAGGTACGTCGTGAACAGTGGTCGTTACAGACAAACGTTCACGTAAATTGTCCCAGTCAATGGATGAATTTAATGTGTCAATCAATGGCCACAGCTACACTGTTTTGAATTTCATTCTAAGTGTTCCTTTCACGATCTAGAAATGTTTAATCTAACAGGCAGTCAATTGTTATTCCAAATAATTATCTCTCATTAAAATATTCAAGCTCATCTTTATCCACTGGTTCTATAAAACGATAATAATAGTTACATTTGCAACATTTTATTTTTTTTCTGTCTTTTCTGTTTTATACAATATGACACATGTATCACGATGAAAACCCCAAATCAATTACAGATACAGAAAAAAATGTGACAAAATACCAGCTTAAAGTAGCCAATGTTACTTTACCTTAGACATATACTATCGTAAGTCTCAACTTAAAAATTTTATGTGATCTTAGTTGTTACTATTTATATACATACATGTATGCGCACAAATTGGACATACCGATGTTCTTATAAACCGGACGTTTGTATCATGATACTTCATAAATTATAATTGTTGACCTGTCATATCAGTATTACACGTAGAAAATGTATTGCTTGGCACCTTTTAAAACATCCGTGTCATTATCTATAAAATATACATCATGATCTCATTGTAATTTCTGAGAATAAATATACAGCAGCTGTTTTCATGAAATTTCGTATGATATACTTTTCAAAACTCGCTATTTCGTCATTTTTTAATAAAAGGATATATGAGATATAGTGATTGTTAATAAGTTATATCATGGTACATGTAGTTAAATGAAATCTAATACTTCCATGGGATATATCATTATAACTTTTGATTTTTTTCATACGAATAAAAAGACGACAACCAAACCACACCACAAATCATAGAAAGTTTATAATTCAACCGACGGTTTTAAATAATTACATGTACATGTATTTCACATTGATCTAATTACAATTTTGATTTTTAGTGAAAACGCAATTGTTTCTATTCTATAACACAAAATTTGAAAATATAGTATTGTAGGATTATACAGACAAGTCGGTGTCCGTGTTTGTATCTATATGCAAGAGGATAACGGCTGAACGAGAGACATGATTTGTAAATATCCTTGAAAAACGAGGGTAAAACAAAAATGTGTAAACGTTTATAAGCATTTGAATTGCAATATCAAAGTATATTCTTAACTTCTTGCAACATAGAAAAGAAAAATAATATAGAGGAGACCATTATTCAAAATGAGCCCATTTTTAAAAATGATGCCAAAAACTAAAGAAACAAAACTTTTTTACCTCAAATATCATCTGAAAGTATATTTACATGTATGATATGATCTCTTACAGTTTTTATTTGCTATGATCATTCTTAATTAATTGTTACGCCTCGATTCTAAAGACCTTATAAACTTGAAAATTAAATTTGTTATAATAGAAGAGGGAATAAATTATGAGTACAGCAAACTTTAGTTCCTCAATAAAGAATGGTCGTTTTTTTTCAACTTTTTATGTGTTTCCCTTATATATGCAGTGTTGGTTTTTCTTCTTCAACCGTAACATTACAGCTGCAGTAACCACTTATGAACCATTCTTTACTGATGGGCACAATCTGACCTTGATTTCTAAATCATGGGATTTTTTGTTTATTTCCTTATTCAAATTGGACTGTTAGTAGCTGCACAGTGCAGATTTACTATTTGTTTTTTTTTAGTTTTACGACATATGGTTCTCATTGTTGAAGGCCTTACGAGTGACCAATACTTGCTTTTATCTTAGCAATTGAAATCGATGGATGTCTGTCATTCGAAATCATATCGCATATCCTTATTTTTATATAGATAGACAAAGAGGAAGGTTCATGCAAACGTTAACCTGGTTTAACCCCACCACATTTCACAAGTCAGACTATTTTGACCAGAAGTAGGTTCATTAAGAGTTTAATCATCATTGACATTTTTAAGCAACAGAACATTTGGGATTATAGGTTGCAGCCAAGGATATCCTCCTGAAGCTTTCAATCAGGTCATAAAAACGACAAAATTCATCGTTTTTTTACAATATATCCAAAATGTGTTGACTTTGAAGCCTAGAATGTACCATACTAGTAATATAGAGATTTGTTTAACCAAGTAGTAAGGCTTTTGAAATGGATTCATTTTAAAACTAAATTATGGCAATTTTGATATATTAATTATGATAAGGTTTAATTGCAATATTAAAATAAGAAAAGTTTGTATCAGACAACTTTTCACTCGAGATCAAATGGCAAAGACGTTACCACCTGTACGTCAACATACGGCCTTCGACAATTAGTAAAACCCGTTCCGCATAGTAAGTTATAAAATGCCCAGAAATCAAAAATGTTTTAAACAATTTAAACAAAAAAACTTAAGGCCAAATTTAGCCTTAAGTAAACCTTGTTCTTTGGGTTCTCAATACTTCTGAACTTCGTACTGTTTAACCTTTATGACTCGAGCGTCCTTGAAGAGTCATTTGTAAAAGACACGCGTTCTAAATTTGAATCCTCGGTATCTATAATAAGTTTTTTTTATCTTTAATTATAGTGTCACAATGCAAACAGCTTTTGGTAAAACATTACTTGTGTTTGTCATTTGCAATGTAATAATTAGCGGAAAATACCAATTTTAATGTCACAAGAAGCACCATTTTATCAAGTGTTTTCCACCAAAAATATCTTTGAAATACACTTTCATGTCAATTAGAATGAAATTCAAAACAGTGTGACTGTGGCCATTGATTGACACATTTAAAGTTCATCCATTGACTGGGACAATTTAGGTGAACGTTTGTATGTAACGACCACTGCTCACTATGTACTTTTTAAAGACACTTAAACTATGGGGTCACCAAAGGTTCTCAACACCTTAATAAAGTAATTCGAAAAATTAATCAGAAATAACACGATGTTTTGATTTATATCAATTATATAAATCAAAACATAAAGGTTATTCCTGATTATTTTTGAATTATTTTATAATTAAAGGCGTTAAGAAACCTTTGGTGACCCCACACTTTAAATGTCTATCGTAGGTACGACGTGAACAGTGGTCGTTACAGACAAACGTTCACGTAAATTGTCCCAGTCAATGGATGAATTTAATGTGTCAATCAATGGCCACAGCCACACTGTTTTGAATTTCATTCTATTAAAATAACATAAAGCTTTTTGAGTTTTAGGAGTTTTATCTTTCCTATATTCGTTATACTGTGTTGCCACATAAGGCCCAAACATAGCCTATCGCCTTTTTATTTGGCTTGTATCACTTACAATTAATTTCATTGACAGAACCGCGACTTTTGTCATTGCAACCTCTCATATAAGAATGTTATTAAGAAATGTTGCAGATTAAGAGTCAATTCAAAAGCAACCAAACAACGTCTCTATACCGTACCAGAATACTCTTTTCTCGGGAGTTAGCATATAGAGTTTAACATTATTTTCAAGAATCTTATTGTTGAGGTTGCAATTATTATCTAATAAATCTTCATGCGTATTTCTAATCATTGTTATGTAATATTTTTTTGGATTGAAAGTTTTATCACAACTTGTCTAAATAGTTATCAATGGTACCAGTCTAAATAGTTATCAAGGTACCAGTCTAAATAGCAATGTACTAGTCTAATATTATATGTACAGTCTAAAGTACATCAAACAAATGGCTTTAAAATTTATGACAAAACGTGAATAATAATGCAACAACAAAAAATAATAATAAATTATTAAAAGTTCCTACCTGTATTTAAAAAATTAATCTGGATTATTTGTTGTCAGAAATGTAAAATATGTAGTTATTAAACAAAAAAGTCAAATGAAGAAATATCCAGTTTAGTTCCTAATGAAATGTTTAGAATACTTTGATTCGAAATGTACTACATTCATTTATCATTTTACTTATATACCCATGCGTTCATTTGTAATTGGAGAAATGTACCACGGGTATAATTAATGACTGTTCGTTCACCAATGGGCAAACAGCTTGAAATCCCACATTAATAATAATAGTATGCTGATCATCAAAGAATTTTGCCGTAAAAACTGGGAAGGTCAGCATAAACAATGACACTATTGATTTTTGATTCATATTCCAACGATGCTTCATTTCCAGTTTAACAATAGAAACTTATTTTCCTCTTCACCTTATCTTTTAATGGAAATTGCAATTATAGCAATGCGATGATCAGGTGGCTAAATAAGATAACTCAAGCTTTATGGCTCATCCAGTATTTTGTAGTGTTTAACTGCTCAATAATAATAACCAATTCATTATGGCAGTTATTGTTGAAGTAATCGCTACTTAATGTGGTGTTACTTAATAAAACACTCATTATCTGTTAAATCTATCCACGTTTCACGCATTGCACTATAGCTATTAATTTTCTCCTTAAATTGGTATGTATTGCATCTAAATGTGGTTAAACAATCTAATCGGATTTTGAAATAAAGCAATAAAAATGGCATAATATCCGCTCTCAGTATTTGGTTATAATTTAGTGGTTGTGATGTAACTGCGATAAACAGTAGTTCGTTTACTTTGAAAGGCACTATAATACTTTAAAAAAGCCTCTCACAGTTCTAGTTAGTACTTCGATTTTTGCCCTAAGAATTCATCATAAATAAATAGATTTTATATGCTATATAGCATAGCTAGGTCAATTGGTCTAGTTGTTTACGTACGCGTGTTGTTATGGGTATAACAGTTCATCAGATGCCGAATCACTAGTGACTTAGTCATTAACACTGTCAGGTATAACAGTTCAGCAGATGCCGAATCACTAGCGACTTAGTCATAAACACTGTCAGGTATAACGGTTCATCAGATGCCGAATCACTAGCGACTTAGTCATAAACACTATCAGGTATAACAGTTCATCAGTTGCCGAATCACTAGTTACTTGGTCACTAACACTGTCAGGGATAACAATTTATTAGTTGCCGAATCACTAGCGACTTAGTCATAAACACTGTCAGGTATAACAGTTTATCAGTAGCCGAATCACTAGCGACTTAGTCATAAACACTGTCAGGTATAACAGTTTATCAGTAGCCGAATCACTAGCGACTTAGTCATTAACACTGTCAGGGATAACAATTCATCAGTTGCCGAATCACTATTTACTTCTTCGTTAACACTGTCAGGTATAACAGTACATCAGTTGCAAAATCACTAGCTACTTGGTCATTAACACTGTCAGGGATAACAATTCATCAGTTGCCGAATCACTATTTACTTCTTCGTTAACACTGTCAGGTATAACAGTACATCAGTTGCAAAATCACTAGCTACGTGGTCATTAACACTGTCAGGTATAACAGTTCATCAGTTGTCGAATCACTAGCGACTTAGTCATAAACACTGTCAGGTATGACAGTACATCAGTTGCCAAATCACTAGCTACTTGGTCATTAACACTGTCAGGTATAACAATTCATCAGTTGCCAAATCATAACCTACTTGGTCACTAACACTGGCATTGATAACAGTTCATCAGCTGCCGAATCACTATATACTTTGTCATTAACACTGTCAAGGATAACAGTTCATCAGCTGCCGAATCACTAACAACTTGGTCATTAGCACTGTCAACGATAACAGTTCATCAGCTGCCGAATCACTATCTACTTTGTCATTAACACTGTCAAGGATAACAGTTCATCAGTTGTCGAATCACTAACTACTTGGTCGTTAACACTTTCAGGAATAACAGTTCATCAGCTGCCGAATCACAACCAACTTGGTCATTAACACTGCCAGAGATAACAGTTCATCAGATGCCAAATCACTAGCGACTTAGTCATAAACACTGTCAGGTATAACAGTTCATCAGTTGCCGAATCACTAACTACTTGGTCGTTAACACCTTCAGGAATATCAGTTCATCAGTTGTCGAGTCACTAGTTACTTGGTCATTAACACTGTCAGGGATAACAATTCATCAGTTGTCGAATCACTATTTACTTCTTCGTTAACACTGTCAGGTATAACAGTACATCAGTTGCCAAATCACTAGCTACTTGGTCATTAACACTGTCAGGTATAACAGTTCATCAGTTGTCGAATCACTAGCGACTTAGTCATAAACACTGTCAGGTATGACAGTACATCAGTTGCCAAATCACTAGCTACTTGGTCATTAACACTGTCAGGTATAACAATTCACCAGTTGCCGAATCATAACCTACTTGGTCACTAACACTGGCATTGATAACAGTTCATCAGCTGCCGAATCACTATATACTTTGTCACTAACACTGTCAAGGATAACAATTCATCAGCTGCCGAATCACTAACAACTTGGTCATTAGCACTGTCAACGATAACAGTTCATCAGCTGCCGAATCACTATCTACTTTGTCATTAACACTGTCAAGGATAACAGTTCATCAGTTGTCGAATCACTAACTACTTGGTCGTTAACACTTTCAGGAATAACAGTTCATCAGCTGCCGAATCACAACCAACTTGGTCATTAACACTGCCAGAGATAACAGTTCATCAGCTGCCGAAACACTTTCTACTTTGTCATTAACACTGTCAAGGATATAACAGTTCATCAGTTGCCGAATCACTAACTACTTGGTCGTTAACACCTTCAGGAATATCAGTTCATCAGTTGTCGAATCACTAGCTACTTGGTCGTTAACACTGTCAGGGATAACAGTTCATTAGTTGTCGAATAAATAGCTACTTGGTCGTTAACACTTTCAGGAATAACAGTTCATCAGTTGTCGAATCACTAACTACTTGGTCGTTAACACTTTCAGGCATAACAGTTCATTAGTTGGCGAACCACTTCTAAGTCGATAATTCTGCCGGGGAAAATAATTAATCAGCTGCGGGGAAAAAACAAACTACTTAACCGTTCAGCAGTCCTATCTGTAACTGCTTGGTTGTTTACACTACCAGTAAAGACAGATCATCAGCAACAGAAACATCAACAGTAAGGAATAAAATACCAGAGTACATGGACAGCAAACATACTGACTGCTTGGCTTTTGACACTGTCATGAATAACAGTTCATAAGAAGTCATATCAACCTATTTCATTTTTTTCTTATGGTCAAACATTTTGAATTTAGTTGTAGCCAAAGCATTTCTAGAATTAAAGCCAAACGGGAAATATTTAAACGTTGGATGTGTGATAATCCAATAGGACCATAAAAGAAAGACTAAATAATAGTGATTAAGATGATAACACAATGTTGACTGCTGTACCCCTATTTTTAACATTTTAACTTATTGTGTATGTTTGTTTTGTTCAAGCTTTGTTGACAATGTAATGGAATTTGATGCGACTGTCGATACAACTGAGAGGTTTAGCTAGCTATAAAACCAGGTTCAATCCACCATTTTCTACATAAGAAAATGCCTGTACCAAGTCAGAAATATGACAGTTGTTATCCATTCGTTTGATGTGTTTGAACTTTTAATTTTGCCATTTGATTTGGGACTTTCATTTTTGAATTTTCCTCGGAGTTCAGTAATTTTCGCTAAATTATCAATGCCATAGGACGTTTGAACTGTAGCTTTTGAAATACCTGAGCAAAGTTCAATAAATATAACGTACATATTGTAATATTCCCTGTGGGTTCATTAAGTACATTTTGTATTGGATTAAACAATGGCGTCAAAGATACTATGCTAATAACACCCTCGAAGACTAAAACATAGAGGGATCGGAGTCCTCGCTGTAGGTATGATTATGATCTACAGTTACGTCGAGATGACGATGACAAAGTGTACCGGTCATATCAATATTTACCCTTAGGAATAGTATGTGTTATATGATTCCGCATTAATCCGGAAATTAATGCCGGTATTTACGATTTGTATAAGTAAAACGCACTCTTTGATGCTAAAGGCGAAAAATTATGTGTATCTTCTCAAATTACTTGATTTATTATCCAAACTGTCAATTGATTTAAATGAGACGTTACAAACATCTCGTTGGTTTTTATCTTTATTCATATCTTAACGTTATTTTGTTGTTTCTTTTCATTTGGGATATTTGAAACATTGTATTTGATGGTCGATTTTTACAGAAAATTATTTGGCAAAAAGGACTGAATTTTCAGAAGTGTTATTTTAAAGTCAAATTTTTAAAATAAATTGTTTGTTTTCAATGGTCGATGTTGATTTTATTGAAAGTTGCAAACCTAGACTTCATAAAAAATGGTAAACAGCATAGTTTGTAATATGGATTACGAAATACGTACGGTGCAGTCCTGTGTATCCGCCTCGGTATCCGCGCACAAAATTAGGGAAACCCCTGTTTTGAGAGTTACTAAAATGTCCGGTGATTTTGCGCATATTTTCCTAAAATAGGAAAGGGAAAGATTTTATACAACGAATTCTAGTTGAATTTGAACCAAACACACTGCCAAGGATGCAGAGCAAAATTTATTTCATTCTGATATAAATTTTACCTAAGTAATACAACTTTTATTTGATGATGTATTTTTTTAATGGAAATTAGTTAAATATGGTATGATATGGGATTGCAGTTATAAATTAACTCTTGGACTTATCAATTTTATTCTTTACTATCCCTTCAGAAGGCTTAAACAAGAATAAGAACGATTGTATTTGTGTTACTGTGCGGATATGCTGAAATCAGCTATTGCTCGATATCACCGGCCGCGCCGACTGCGGGGACTCCACTGTATTGAGTCCATAGTGTTCTACGGTCGTTTATGGAGAGAGAAAAAAAACGCAGAGGATTTTGTGAATCATGTTTTAATGCTAAATTAATTGATCCTAAACGAGATAGATGGCAGATTTTTTGTGGAAAAAATATATATGAAAGATGACTCTTCATAAGTTATTCGAAACTCTTTGGTCTATTTATCTTACTTTTCACATAATTGTTTCCCCCATATAATTATTTTAGTAATTATAGGATCTTTTTCACATCATGTAACATTTAAAACAAGGTCGTGTTATGTGCTGATTATTAACCTTTAAAAATCATAAATGTATATATAAATGGAAAAGTATCAAACATTGAAATATTTATCCCTAATAACTTTATTAACTATGTATATGCATTCAGGTATCGCATCTCAAATTTATTTGTTCGTAGTGTGTTAATTTACGTTTTTTGATTGAGTTACACCTTCCAATTGATATTTTATCGTGTGTTTTTCTATGTTGTGATGTTATACTATTGTATCAGTAAAAGGGATAATTTCAAGGTTTGGTACCATCAAAACGTTTAATCCCGCTGCAAATGTTTGCACCTGTCCTAAGTCAGGAATCTGATGTACAGTAGTTGTCGTCTGTTTATGTGATTTATACGTGTTTCTCGTTTCTCTTTTTTTTTTTATATAGATTAGACCGTTGGTTTTCCCGTTTGAATGGTTTTACACTTGTAATTTGGGGCCCTTTATAGCTTGTTGTTCGGTGTGAGCCAAGGCTCCGTGTTGAAGGCCGTACCTTGACCTATAATGGTTTACTTTTATAAATTGTTATTTGGATGGAGAGTTGTCTCATTGGCACTCATACCACATTTCCTATACCTATTGATATTAATAGATTCTTGAGTCACCTTAACAGAGTTAGATTGAGTGAAAATGTTTTCATCAATCACTATCAAAAGGTTAACTCTAAGCAAAGGTTATTGTCCAAAGTAAGAAGTCAAACAAAGAGCACTCAACGAACCGTATCCTAGAAGTATAACAAACGTAAACTAGTATCTCAATTCTTTGCAAAACAGTTGAAAGGTCTTTCCTGTAAACGTGATGTTTTCGTCATGTACTTTGAACGACTATTCGTTTGATATACGACAAGCATACCTTCTGAAACTTTTCGCTTTTTACACTTAATAACCTCATCCGCATACTTTTTTGAGATCGGAAGTATGATTGTGTAACATAGACTTGATGATTTCATTTGATATTCGACAACGCCATGTTCTAGAAAGTTTGATTTTTGATCTTAATAACCCAATCCAACTCATTTTTGGAGGTCAGGAATTTGATATTTCAAATGTACACATCATGACCTTTCATTTGATATACAACAATCCTATCTTAAAAGAAAAAAATATTTTTTGCACTCAATGACCCCATCCAATCAATTTTGGGGGGACTTCAATTTGAAATTTGAAATGTACGCTTTATGTTCTTTCAATTGATATGCAGTTTTTGCACCAAATAACCCCACCCTTCCCCCTGGGATGAAAAAGGGGTTCAAAATTTTCATTTTTAAATAGAGTTTATTAAGACCATCAATTTGATATATCAGATGACCCCATTTGACAAAGTGCCAAAACTGATGCAATATCAACCATATAGATAGAAGTTATGAAACTTACAAAGTCAATGCAAAACATGAAAATTTCAAAATGATTTTTTTGTGTTTTTTTCCATGGAATATTTTTGGTATTTGGTCAAACATATAACTATGATAACCTCTTCAACTTCTAAAACATTTGAAGTGGTAAGCTGTTGTTGATTCAGAAATACATGCCTCCGCTCGCAAAATTTCAAACTGCATTACCTCTAAACGACAATAGATATCTCAAATCTGTTAAATGATAAATTATCTACAGTTGAAGGACAGCATTTAAGAAAAAAAAATTGGGACAATTCCAAAGTTCATCAAGGTCACAATGAATCATCAAATAATGATGCAATACCAAACTTGGGAACCGCAAGTCGTAGAGACATGGGACTACCACCATTCAACTCAGGACCACTTAACCTTTGAAATATCACAAGATCAAGGTCATAGTATACTGTAAAAGTCAAAGTGAAAGTTCATCATGACCTGGCATTGACCTCAAATTGAAGGTCGTTAATTACTGACCATCTTTGCAGTTTATAGTAGGTTGACATCTGTTACCTTTCAAAAGATATACAAACAAAACTAAACTTTTAAGAATTACTTCGTTGTAAGTTATGAACAGACGGTCGGACACTTTGAGCTTAATGTATAAAATGTAGAGCTCGTCGAGAGGAACATTTTATACACAGTATGTATGCAGCAAACTCTTATTGTTTTCTTAATATGCAGGCTTGAAATTGCAGCGTTAATTTTTTTTTTTTTGCACTCGGTGACCTTTGACCTTGTACTTAAATTAAAGGTCACACGAACTTAAGATTACTGGTGAATGACCCAAGTCTCTACGACTTCCGGTTCTCATAATACAAATTTTCAAAAATTGTGTGTAATTTTTCAAGGGGAATAACTCCTTAAAGGGTTGATAACAAAATAATTGTTTATGTTAATTAACATTGCCATCTGTTCTTGTACATGCTGCCATTTTGAAATCGATTTTATCTCAAAAACTTTTTAAGAAAAATGCAAATCAAAGAAATTGTTTCAAGGGGATATAACTCTCAAAATGGATGATGAAATCCTACACAACCTTATACGGTAATTCATCATGATGAAATCTACCTATCATCTAAATAACGTAATGATATCTTTAAAAACAACGAGAGGGGGCCATGTTGGAAAAAAACAATAAAAGGGAAATAACTTGTAAAGGGGATGATGAAATCTTAACAGGGTCATCTGGTAATAACTTATGATGAGGTCTATCAATGGTCCATATTGGGTTTTAATAACTTCAAAAGAAACGTGGGGAGGCCATGCCAAAAAAAATGTTGGAAGAATTAAAAGAAAAAGAAAAAATAGAACTAGTATATCAATTCTTTGTAAAACAATTGAAAGGTCTTTCCTGTAAAAGTGATGTTTTCGTAATGTACTTTGTACGACCTTTCGTTTGATATACGACAAGCATACCTTCTAAAACTTTTCGCTTTTAACATTTAATGTCCTCATCCGCCTACATTTTTAAGATCGGAAGTATGATATATGTAACATAGAGTAGATGAGCTTTCATTTGATATGCGACAACGCCATGTTCTAGAAAATTTGGTTTTAACACTTAATAACCCTATCCAACTAATTTTTGGAGGTCGGGAATTTGATATTTCATATGAACACATCATGACCTTTAATTTGATATACAACAACCCTATCTTTAAAGAAAATTCATTTTTTGCACTCAATGACCCCATCCAACCAATTTTTGGGGGACGTCAATTTGAAATTTGAAATGTACGCTTTATGTTCTTTCATTTGATATGCATTCTGAAATTTTTCGCTTTTTACACTGAATGACCCCATCCGCCTACATTTTCGAGTTTGGAAGTATGATATATGTAACATAGATGTGATGAGCTTTCATTTGATATTCGACAACGCCAAGTTTGATTTTTTGCGCTTAATAACCCCATCCAACTCATTTTTGGAGTTTAGGAATTTATATTTCAAATGTACACATCATGACCTTTCATTTGATATACAACAACCTTTATTATCTTAAAAGAAAATTTATTTTTTGCACTCAATAACCCCAACCAACCAATTTTTGGGGGACGTCAATTTGAAATTTGAAATGTACGCTTAATGTTCTATCATTTGATATGCGACAACCTTACCATCTGAGAAATTTGAATATTTGCACTAAATGACCCCATCCTTCCCCTGGGATAAATAAGGGTTTTGAAATTTTCATTTTTAAGTAGAGTTTATTGAGACCTTCAATTTGATATATCAGCACCACGTTACAACAAAATATTAAACTCAAATAACTCAAATCATATTCATTATTCCCTATTGCCAAAAACATAATGTTTTCCCAACAAGTAATCATTTAGCTGCATACCAAAATATCAAATGTTGGAGAACAAGCATCCCACTGAGTTGAATCTCGGATTTTGGCGGGGTTTGTGTTGCTCAATCTTTAGTTTTCTATGAAGTGTTTTGTGGATTTGTTGGAACTTGGACTTTTCACTGGTTATACATCTTCGCTAGCCAAGGGTTACGATCCACTCCCGTTCTCTTCACCCTTCGCGGATTGAGATAATTCGGAGACACAAGGTACGGATTTTGATTGGTTGCAGTCGAAACTCGCTGCATCCAATCAAAGAGCGCCTATAACATGATCACGTGTGAATGTAGAAAGTGTTTGTTAACAATTGCCACGTGTTTATTGTGCAACAAGTCTTTACATCCTTAAACAAACGACAACATTTACTGACAACTTGAATTTTTTAATCAACTTAAAGAAGTTCCTGTGTATGTTCCATGCACAAATGCATGAATGTTGACGTATATTTTCATTTCCGGCTTTACCAAGTGTAGAATCTAGACGCTACCGTGTTTTTACCTCCAAATTGAAGAGTTCAAGTGCTACAATTGGTCAAGAATAATGTATTCGGAATGGGCGTGACTTTAATCTTCCGATAGATTGCGCAACATTGTTATCACAAATGTTGGCTTAATCCGACAAGGGTGAAGAGAACGGGAGTGGATCGTAACCCTTGGCTAGCGAAGATGCTGGTTATAGTCCAGAATTTTGTACTTACATTTAAAGTACTGTAAATGACTCTGATAATCACGCTTTTTGATCTTTTATTTTATTTTTTGTAATTTTTCATCCTATAGCTATATAGTCCTCTTTTAAATGTTACTCGAAATATTGTTAGACAGCAAATAATTTCTTAGTTAAGCTACGTACTTGTCATTTGTTATAGTGGAGAGGGGCCCGTATGCACTACCGTACTATTTGATTTAAGTAATTTAATCATCGCTGACATGGAAACATGAAGTCATATGTGTTTCTTTGATTGTTCAGGCACTTAGTTTGTTAACAAAAACAAGTTTTTAAAGGATCATGGATCACATATTAGAAAGCTATTTTAGGTGTTAATGGAGAATGCATTTCAATAATGGCCTATGTTAATAGCTTACAAAAATCAAATAAAACCGTATTACATAATGCAAATAGTCGTTTGTCTTTTAAATAGTAAAACGATCAGCGTTAATATACATGATGCATGTATATCGTTTATCATAGCTATAAACACCATTATTGTAAGTTTTGTTTCATTTCCTCTCAGTATGTAAACATTACGTAAAACATGCGTTTCTGCATTTGAATCAGGAAATGTAAATAGTTGAATATAATTGAATTACAATAAATAATGAATCTAGACATGTACTTAGTTATGTCCATGATTTAAATCCTATTTAAATAAAATAAGAAGATGTGGTATGGTAGCCAATGAGACGAGTCGACTCTCCAACAGAGACTTAATGCGGCCTTCGACATTGCGCAAAACCTATACCGCAAAGTAAGCTATACAAGGTCACTACTAGTATTTGACAAACAATGTAAATGAGAAAGTCAAACGACTGATTTACGCGTAAAACAAAAGACGAAAAACAAATATGATATGCAGCAACAAACGGCAACCACTAAGTTACAGTCACAAGCACATTCAGAATGTGGCGTGGTTAAATATGTTTTGGGACGCATGAACCAAACCCCATACATTTAAAAGTAGTGCAACATTCCAACACAAGAACAAATTGCACAAAAAAATAAAAGTCAAACAGAATTCAGAATGTGGAGGGTTAGACATGTTTACGGGTGCTGACCCTCCCCTTACTCGGAACAGTGACGCAACAGTACCACGTTACAACAAAATATTAAAATCAAATGAAATGAACAATAACCTTCAGATCAACACAAAGCACAACTAACAAAAAAAAAAAAACCCACGAAAGACATCAATAACAGATCCGAGAGTACTCGTAGTAACTGATAAACTAGTTCAATGACAATTACAAATTTATTGACGAATCTGTATTTATAAGATTGAAATATCGATTAGTACACATTTAATGAAAAGTGTAAATACTAGAACATAGAAAAAAAATCATCTGCATATAGATTTGTACTTTGGCGTTGCTGTAGCACTTTGCCACAACTCATATTATCATCATTCATTTTTTTCTTATATTTTTTTCTCTTTTAAGTCATAATTTATGTGAGTAAATGCAATGCCGAAATCAAGAATTATTCACATAAATGGTTTATTTTGTTTGTTTATAACTTTTATTTTTTTTGTGTTAGGTTTTATTTTAAATTTTTGTTTTGTTCATTTTATTTGGTTGTTTTTATGATGTTTTGGCTAATATTATAGTGTTTGCAAGACAATAGTTAATGCCAACCGTATGACAGTAAATATTTACTGAAAACAAAGGACACTTATCATTGAGTTTGATAAAACTCATATTTTTGTCAATATAAAGGTGTCCATTAACTTAAGCCGCTAGAATGTATTTAACTAAAGTAAATATTATTTCCTAGTTACACTAAGTGATAAATGCTATTTTTCTTTAAAGTACACAAAGAAAGCATAAGATCTAGTGCTAAGATCGGAAACCAGGATGGGTAACTATGAACTGATAAAGTACCAGTTCCTCAATTTGTTTTAGTTACAGTATCACGAATTAAGTGTAAATAACTTTGAAACAAGTGCTTGTGTACGGCAGTGTAAACATCAAATTGGTAAAACAGAAAGATGATTTCAAAATAATTGGTTTGATACTATTGAACAGCTGTTAATAGTACTGACACCATATATTTTGACCTTTTGAATTGCTTTTAGTACGTTCAACATTTTGATAACGGAAGAAGCAAATCAAATAATATATAATTATGTCATTTAGTTTCACCAGAGACGTATACATTGTATTATATGTCTCTGGTAACACAAATTAGCCCTACTTTTTTTAGGATGACAAAATACGAAACATATTTTTTTTAAAAGCCATGTTACCAATATATCAAACAAGTGGAGGCAGATAATCCACGAACACATATAAATGTATCTAGAAACAAAAAAGATTGCATATTAAAAATACTTTCGAGTCCCAATAAAGAGAAAATCCCTTTAAATTTTTTTGAATGGGTTCCTCTGAGCATGTCTTACCCGCCAGGTATGGCACATGGAAAATAATTTTGCTTCAAATTAAAGAATAAGTTTGAGTTCAAGGAAAGCAACTTTTTTCCCAAAAAATCTACATGTACTTTTAGTTACAGTGACGTTAAATTTTGACCTCCAAATTCAATAGGTATCATCCCGCTCCCATATATCTTTCATTTGTATAAGTTTCTTTACAATAAAATAATATAAACCTAGGAATCATCAGGAAACTATTATTTTTCTAAAAGTTTCCTGTTTTTAGTAACAAGGACATTAAACTTTGTTTTAAATACTCCAAAATCAATAGGCCTAACCCCCTACATATTTCTTCCATCTGTATACCAAAAAGTTAACCCAAGCAATGATACGGAAACCATAAGAAGGCCAATTCTGGTGTCACTACTTCTCAATGACTTTTTCAAAATGTAATAAAATCAATAAATATGCAGATATCTAAAATGCATGTTATACTGTGTCTCTATATCTACCAGAGACAAAAGTACGAGAAGCTCTCTTTTGTACTCTTCTGCAATAATTATCAATTTTCTTAAAACATTTAAACCTCTTTCATTGAAGAACAAAGCTGCCAAATAGATTTGTCTTTGTAATCAGGTATGAGTCAAAGTCTGAAACAAAGATTAAATAAGATGATTTTTATATGCTATATATTACTTGATGCAATAACTATTCCTCGAAAGAAAACAAATGTCTGTATATGTAAAAGTAAACATGAATCAAACTTAGAGGTGTGCTTAACTGAACGTATATCTTTTTAGTCCATTAACTAAAGCCGCTGCATTTTGAATTTTTTTCTGGAGTTGCAGTAAATATTTACTGTAATAAGATAGACATTTACTATTGTCTTGCAAACACCATATTTGCTTGAAATGACAAATGTAACATCCTAATTAACATTTTGCTGTCAAATGTATTCAAATTTATTAGAATGAGTAAAATATTGTTTTCAGGAAGGCTATTTCTCTTATATAAATCTAGTAAAATAATATGTGTAAAACAGCCATTTCATTTTAAAGTGCCATCACAAATTGAATGTCTGCTATAAAAAAAAGAATTTCATATTATAGACCCTCAAAAATACAGTAAATAACCACTTAACATTAAAACACCATACGATAACACTGTTCTACTAGATTTGTAATTTGAATTGTAAGGATATGTAACTCTGAAATAAAAAGATTTAATTTTACCACGGTGTCCAATTGCATATAACGTTTACTTTTATTTAAAACCAATTACTGTTATAACATACACAATAAAGAGTTAAAACAAACGACGGTTGGGTTACATAATTTAAATTGTAATCAATAAGGTAGCACAAAAGAGGAACTGAATAAGATACGTTTAAATAGCTGATTTTAGATATATCATGATAAATCTAACAGTGTGTTCAAACATCATATATATTACCATGCATTTGATACTGAATGTAAACATATTACAAAAGCATATTACAGTGCAACAAACAAAACGGCAATATCACTTAAGATAAATTCCGATTAACCCATTATCTGCATGCCTTTTATTCGATAATATTGCACTATATGATTCCAATTAAGACTTCCGGTTCTAAACTTTGTCAGAAATAGATCAATCTACAATCTATCTATTTAAGTTGTATTTTGCGGTCAACTTGATAAATTGACTGACTTTATTATGAGTTTGAAAGCGTTTGTACCTCGGTTTGCACGATTAAACTCTTAAGCAAAATTAGTTATATTATCAAACAAACAATTTTAGTTGCTGTAAAACCTATCACAATGTATTTAATTAGTGTTAGTCATGTCCCAATCGTCATTACATCATTGTTCTTGTTAGCAGCGGTAAAACAACATGCAAACATAAGTCATGTACAGAGTAATCGCACAATGTATCATCAGTCTTATGTACACGTACACGCCCTACAATTCAGATGTTTTTCCATAGTTGTGTTTTGGCGACACTGTCGCTGATAGAGCAAACATCAAAATGGATAAGGATAGAAATAAATATTAACAACCAGTCAGCATAACATAATATTAATTGTTACCCAATTTGCAATTATTTTTTTTGTGTTTTTGTGGCAATTGTGTTGATAACTTTCATATACAGTTTAAACAAGTAATAGCTTTTCAAAAAAAAGGCTAGCCGTCTCTTAGCTGATGAAAATGGAAAGTGTTCTCGCTTTGTAGATATAGCCTCGCATATCAATTAACAAATTTCACCACACACGTGAGGTCACACGTTATGAAGTAGTATATAGTCGTTGTGTGTGTTTACAAAACTCCAGAAGATTTGGTTATTTATAGATAAAAGTTACCTGTGTACCAATATGCATGATTAATGACCAGGCAAAATCTAATTGCTAAAATAGAGAGGACAAATCCGATACTCTACGGGATTGAAAGACATTTACTAGGTTTGGATTGTCCTAACCAACCAACGAACTTTAATTATTCACGTCTCGTAATATCTTCCAATCAGGTAGTAAGAAGCATTCATGCACACATTGTCCATCGTTCAATTCTTGATAACGTCTCCTCGGAGACGTTAATGATCAGTAGGAAATTTATAAATAGCAGACATAACGACTTAAAATAAGTGTAATTGTGCTTTATTAACCAACTTACTACAATATGTATAGAAATGCCCATGCTTTATATAAGGAAAATTTCGACAACTGGTCATTAGGGACCGTTCAATATTTATCAGATGGATGGGCCGGTGCATTCTTAATATTGTTTCATTAAAAAAAAGTCCTTGCCCATCTAAAAAAATCTATAAAAAAAGTCCTTGCCCCTCTAAAACTCTATAAAGACAATCAAAAATTATTTAGCTTCTTTTTCTTTTTTTAAGTCTTGAAATCAAAGAATATATAGACTTAATACAAAATTTAAAATGTGCTAGTTAATTCTATATGTATATATCTATGTGTGTATCAGAACCATACATTTTATTGATTTTCAAACCAGTATGAATATACATGTACAGATTTGATTTTATATGTACAGCCTCAAATACAATATTGATTTAAAATAAAGGAAATAATTTAAATTAAGGGACAATAACTCTTGGACTAAACATATTATCATATACTGAAATTTCTAATTATTGTCCTAATAACAGAACATGTTTATAGTTCAAATATCAATGTCCCTTTATCTATTCTACTTTTCAAAAAAGAAATTTAATATGGTCTTTTTAAGCAAATATAGGCAGACACTTTTTTTGACTTTAATGATGCAGCCTTTTTTGCCTATTAATTAATTCCCTAAATTTGACAGCTTAACACAAAACCATAAAACAACCTGGCATTCTTTAAGATCAATATATAAATGAGATAGCTGTACAGTTATATGAAAATTTAAGTTGATTTGAAAAAGTTATAAAAAAAATGAAAGAGACTATTGACCATCTGAACTTAGTCTAAACTTAAAATTGTAGCTTTTTTTCAACCTATTAACTAAATCCATAAAATGGCAGCAAAAAACCAAAGTACTAAACAGCCTGGCATTCAGTAAGATCAATATAAAAATGATATAGCAGTAGAGTTTTATGAAAATGCAAGTTGATTTGAAAAAGTTATGAAAAAAATTAAAGATGACTATCTTGAAATAACCAAAAACTGAAAATTTAAGCTTTTTCTTAAACCTTTTTATTGAATCCATAAGAATGACAGCAACACACCAAACTACCAAACAACTAGGCATTCTATAAGATCAATATATAAATGAAATAGCTGTAAAGTTTTATGAAAATCCATGTTGATTTGAAAAAGTTATAAATTTTTTTAAAGATGACTATCTGGATTTAGCCTAAACTGAAAATTTGAGCTTTTTTTTTTAACCTTTTTATTAAATCCATAAGAATGACAGCAATATACCAAACTACCAATCAACCTGGCATTCTGTAAGATCAATATATAAATGAAATAGCTGTAGAGTTTTATGAAAATCCAAGTTGATTTGAAAAAGTTAGAAAAAAATTTAAAGTTAACTTTCTGAATTTAGCCTTATCTAAAAATTTGAGCTTTTTTTTCTTACCTATTACTTAAATCCATAAATTTTACCGCAATACACCAAACTATTAAACAATTTGGTATTCTATAAGGTCAAAATAATTTAAAAAATAGTCTGAACAGAAAATTCTAGCTTTTTATTCCTTAATTAAATCCTTAAAATTGACAGAAATGAGCCAAGCTACCAGTTTGTTGCGACATGTTTTGAGTGCCCGCAAAAGAAATATCCTACAAACCAATAAAATTGATAGCAAAATTTTTCCTATAAAATATGTTCTGGCCCATCCACTAAATGTTTTAAAAAAAGTTCTTGCCCATCCAAATATTTCCACAAAAAAAGTGCTTGCCCCGCCCCATTTTGCACCGGCCCATCCATCTGATAAATATTGAACGGTCCCTTATGAACGGAGAAATTGCTACAGCCAGTCATTACGCCGGAAATCTCAGTCATGCATTACGAAATCATACCCGTGCATTACGAAATCACAGCCATGCAATATGAACAGATGAAACGGGACATCGATTAAATGTTGTTTATTTCTTCAAATAAGTGTTTTATTTTAACTTAATATAAAAAAAAAAGTTTAATTTAGTAACAGCTTGAAACGGAAATATTTCACAGCCTTTTCGAGTACGACTTTCGATTATTATCACTGTTTCATTTCCGTTGATCAATCGAACGCAGACTATGTCGCAGAAAGAGTAAAAATAGTTAAACTGTCTGATTTATTCTTCCCAGCTACTTAATATTTGCTAGATGGTATGAATTGTAATAGCATAGAATTAAGTAGTTGGATGAGAAATCAGAAATTACTTCTGACAATGTTGACCATGAATCCATCGTGAATGCGAAAAGACAAGTTCAGCTATGAATTCCTGTATGATGTATCTTCTTTACGGTAAGATTCTTACTCTTTGTTTAATCGAAGAACCTTTTACTAAAAATGTTATCAACTGGCATTTTCTGTATTGGTCCTGTTATAAATTCATGGTTTAATAGCTGTATTTGGATCAAGACTCGAAGACTGTTCTTGAATGGACTTGATGGAAGTTGTCTTATAGTTGGTTAATAAAAGTATCAATATATGGACTTTTTCATATTGGCCCTGTAAAATGCCCTTGGTATTAATAATGGCCTCGGAAAGTTGTAATGGCCCTCGGCGTTGCCTCAGGGCCATTACAACCATCCTTGGCCATTATTAATACCGCGGGCATGTTACAGGGCCAATATGAAAAAATCCATACATTAATACCATATTAATGAATGTTTTGATCAATTTAACGGCGTTTGTTCTAACTTACAGAAACTATGAAACTCAAGACAAGTTATGCTAGTTATAAACGGATTGACTTAACCAAATATTTTTTTTATTCTCGAAAGAATCTGGGTCAAACTTGTTCACAATTTTACTTAATGTGTGAAAATCGTCTGCGACTGTTGCTTACTATTCTTAATCGGGTTGTTGTCTCTTTGACACATTCCCCGATACTCAATTTTTAATTAATATTTAACATTCTTGCTAGATAAGCAAGTAAGCCTCCTGTTAAACAATCCCATTGTAAAAATTCAAATGTAGAACCAATTAGTTTTCTGTTGGTTTCTATTTACAAGGTTTGTTATGAATTTTTACTAGTCTACTTGAGGGACTCACGAAATCAAAACAACTTTACAACATAAATCACATATGGTTCAATGTAAGCAATTCATTCAAGAATCCCATTTTATGTTTTCGTACCATCAGAATAAAAGTTATTACTAACGAGTTAAGCTCAAAATTATAAAGCTAGTGAAAATGCAATTCGTTGCATGGACAAAAGAAATACCGATAAAAGTGTGTCGATCCCTTCAAATCGAAAGAAGTGTTTTAAGTTTTAACTTGTGAAGAGCGTACCCCTCTCTTGTTTTCGTGACGTCAGATTTCACGATTTTGTTTCTATTCCGATCAAACGTGACAGAATCTATACACGAATAAACGGACGCTTTTTCGATAAAAACAGTCCTACTGCTAACTTATGCATTTCACTTGGAAATTGAGTTAGTCTTTATCATCTTTAAATCTTCAAATATTTATTTTTCCAAAAAAGTTTCTCCGTTTTGAATAATCTGTTGACTTTGTTTTCTTGAGAGAAGAGATAAATTGAATTGTACTTTATTACAATGATTTTTTTTATGTTTGAATAAAATTACCATTCAGTAGTGGCTAATTTGTTATTTCTGTCGGCTTTTAAAGCAAAACTGTTCTACCACACCAACACAGCCCTATAGAGACTGTATAAATGGACGCTTATGTATATCCTAAATTGATTTAACTATCAATGGCAGAGAACATTTGACTATAATATGGTAAACAATTTTATGAAGGAGTCATAAAGTTATGCAAAAACCTATGGTTATTCATGAACTCAACAAGGAGTGGTAATTGCCTACGTGACAGAGCCATCATCCAAAACATTAGGTTTATAGTTTCGGTTTTGCTTTTTTTATCTTTAAATTACAGTTCATAAAGTCATGTTTAAATTTAAAGTTTCATCTTTCTAGGCAAGGCTAATCTGCGACTGTTTTATCTGTTGGTTATAAACTCTTTCAAATTATATAAACTCAAAAATTATCAATTTTTGCTCGCAAATTTTGAGTTTCGAGCATAGTTACCGGAAGAAGGTTGTTATTTCCATTAGAAAGAACAGAGATATAAGGTGGATAATATTAAGGTCGACACTACATAAATGACCATTACGGGTTGGTTGACAACTACCTAGCGACATGTTTACGTGGTCCTATATCTTCAGATTTTAGAAAAGTCGTCTGGTCTTTTAATCAACCGAAATGCATGTCTTCACCCCAATTGTGACATTTTGAATTAATACCCTATCGCCGCACTTGATTTTGCCTCTGTTAGAGTGCAAGTGATTTCCTCAGGGTTTTTTTTTTCAGTCTTGTTCAATATTTTCCATATGGATTAGTGACATTTCAACATCGATATACCAGGGATATGTCAAAGATCGTCGCGTCCTTTTTCTAAAAAAAAGTTCATCGGAATGTTCTAAGACCTTGTTGTTGATAAATAATCGGTATCTACTTCACAAATAGTACACGATGGTCTTGAAGTATAGATTCTTTCTACTGACGTTGTTTATAATCTTAAGATTCTGTTCCAGTACAATCTTTCAATCCTATAAGAGGTGGATTTTACATAGATAAATAAAATCGTATAATAGAACAAAGGTAAATGAGGTTGTCAAATTTGATGTATGCCTTTTTGTGCTCCTTTGTTACATTTGTTTTATGGTGATTAAGATGATAACACAATGTTGACTGCTGTATCCCTATTTTTGATATTTTTACCTTTTGTGTCTGTTTGTTTTTTTCACGTATCTTTGCCAATATAATGGAATTTGATGCGACTGTCATACAATTGAGAGGTTTAGCTAGCTATAAAACTAGGCTCAATCCTCCATTTCCTGCATAAGAAAATGCCTGTACAAAGTCAGGAATATGACAGTTGTTTTCCATTCGATTAATGTGTTTGAGCTTTTGTTTTTGCCATTTGATCAGGGACTTTCCTTTTTGAATTTCCTCGGAGTTCAATATTTTTGTAATTTTACTTTATATGTCGTCTCTATGTAACAATATTTGATTCTTTTCAATACTTTCATGACTCGTCATATGTACCTTCGTTATAATACAAAAATATACGTTCGTCTGAATCTAATAGGACACGTCGATAGTAGAAAAACGATTTGATGAAGAAAACAAAAAAAAAACGAAAAAAGTTCTCTTTCGTTCCTCCCTATCAAACTTTTTAAATTGTTATGCTTATCCGTACAGTTGAATTTTAAAACATCTATTTTTTTAACGGGCAACAGGAAAAAAACAAATATTTTTTGGCCTGATTTGAAAATAATTTGGCCTTTAAATAATTGTTTATTAATTTGTGTGACATCAATTCTAGATACGTATATACGTATCAACCTGTATGGTACATGTTTGCTCAATTGCTTTAATCAATGAATATAGAATGCGTACTTATTATAACATGTAGCAGTTTGCTTTGCACCGGACGACCGTCAGAGTTATAATTTTGTTTGTTTAAGTTGTTTCCTCAACGCAAATGAAGAGTAAATCCTTTTACATGATAGTAATTAAAAATGTTGGTCAGTTATTTTGAAATAATTAGATCTTTCAAATAAAACAAAGAGAAATACATCAACCAATGTGGAATTAAAATATTCAATACAACACAAAACAATAAGACTTTGCGTATTTCGATTCTATAGATAGCATTGTACTTAATATTTTAATTGCAATATTTTCTTTTTGAAATTGAATGATACTAATCTATTCTGTTGTTTTATCAGGGCGCGGTTTTGTCCTTTAAAGATATGATGAATTGATCGATTCTGTTTGGTTTAAACTGGGTACAGTTTTGTTCATTGAAGATGTATTAAATGACAAATGCATACATAATCACATAATAAATTGTAAGTTTTTTCAACTATAATTAGCATATCTTCAAAAGAAAATTACATATATAAATACCCTAAATAAACTAGTCTTCATAGTAAAATTAGATAAAAATCCCCAAAGAGTTATGTACTAACTTATCATTACAGTGCAGTTGCCTTTGGTGTTTATTACTTTTGGGAATTGTGTAATAAAAGACCTGCTCTAGTTTAAATCAGACCATAATAAAAAAAATAATTAGTTTATATAACCATTCTATACATTTATATAACTATTACCGATATTTTTGAATGATGGTTTATCTGGCAGTATGAATACAACAATTTTGTTGACTCATTTCTTTCAGATGCATTTACAACTTTATAATAATTTAAAATACCGTCAAATAACGTAATCTTCTCCAATCTACGCTGTTGGTACAACACCCGATAAAAGAACAGGAGTAAATGTTTCATGAAAATAGTATTTTGTCTAAGATTTGGGGAAATCTGTTTACATATTGTGCGATGATAGTGGAAACAATATTTTATTACGAATTGACATATAAAATTGAGAATGGAAACGGGGAATGTGCCAAAGAGACAACAACCCGACCATAGAAAAAAACAACAGCAGAAGGTCACCAACAGGTCTTCAATGTAGCGAGAAATTCCCGCATCCGGAGGCGTCCTTCAGCTGGCCCCTAAACAAATATATACTAGTTCAGTGATAATGAACGCCATACTAATTTCCAACTTGTACACAAGAAACTAAAATTAAATAATACAAGACTAACAAAGGCCATACATCGTATATACACATTAACAAATAGGATTCCGAAACAAGAAACATGTGCTTATTTTAATATATCTCCTTGTTATATTAAATACATAATACACATAATAAAAATATTAATAATGTCAGTTGAATTACTTATTGAACTAAATAAGAAAAGAAAAATGCAACGGATAAGATGAAATGCTTAATCAGAAACCTTTGTACCATGAGAAATTAACTCAGGTTTTCTTACTTTGAAATCATATTTGAGCCGTTTGATAGTAACTCGGTATTCATGACACACTAACAACTTGTATATAAAAAAAAATTATAAAAATAAATGGGACATAAAATAAAACTAGCATCGCTCTATCGCATTACTTTTTGACGTGCTCCATGATCTTGTGTTGATTGTTTATCAGTTTCACGATCTTGTAAATTTTGGTAGCAAATCAAACGTAAATTAGCTTGCAACCAACAATCACTTAATGAAATACTATTTGTTGATAATATGTATTAGATTCGTGATAAAAGTTTTATTTAAAACGTGCACAGAGGACCTAGTTTATTCAGTGCGTGCATTGGTTCAATATTTTTTTCCGTTTCAAAAATCTCATTTCATGTGATCTTAATTCATAATTCTACTACAAATTAAATTATGTCGACAAGATAGACATCGATAATCTCACTTTTCGCTAAAATCGGTTTAAAATCTGGACCTAAATTGTTTCATATTTTAATGCAAATTCTTTCCTCTAAATTGTCCTAACAATACGCTTAAATGTCCTCCGCCGAGCCAATAAAATGTTACAAAGACATACTTTTAATCAGTACGAACCTGACCAAACACTGGCGTTGTACTTAGGGGCTCAGGAGCTCCTATAGTTTCATGTTGATAAAAAAGAAAATATTCTTTTATATTATTTATCTATGTATTTCTATGTCCTGAGTGTTCTTGTATTATTAGTTACATAGTGTGCTAGTGACCTAATACGGTATATATGGGGTCAGTAAATTCCATATGGGGTGAGAGCGAAGCTCGAATCCCATATGGAATTTACTGACGCCATATATACCGTATTACGTCACTAGCACACTATGTTACGAATTTATCTTACCGACTATCTGAACGTGTGAAATTAAGACTAGTGATTCTCAAAATGAGCAAGTCTTCAATACTGTTAGCATTAAGAAAATACTTCCATTGATCCTACAAAAACAGATGCCAACAATAACGACTTGTAAGGTTTAAATGTGTTTTATGAATTTATTTCAATCTTAATCATCAATTTCTTCGTCTGTTGGAACTTTTAAAATTTTTTCTCAGTACCGTTTTGTTTTCATAAAGGGACATAACACCATTACTAACCGTGTATGAAATAAGCCCCGCCTCCTTTTTACCTAATATGGAATATAAAGGGACGTAACTCCACTACTAACCGTGTATGAGATAAGCCCCGCCTCCCTACTAACCTAATATCAAATATACACGGTTTGCACGCGGACGCTTTTAACCAATCATATTCCTGGAAATGTATAGGAGGTAAAATAATTATTTGTACTGTATTCCTGTCATGAAATGATGTTATTATATCTGTAATTTTAACATTGATAGTGATGTTATTTAATCTGTAATTTTAATATTGATATATAAGCGGAAGGACTGGCTAGCCATAAAGCCAGGTTCAATTCAGTTCTTCTTAAAATATACTGTACCAAGTCAAGTCAGGAATATGGCTGTTGTTATCATTTAGTCCGTTTCTATGTGTGTTGGAGTTTGCTTTTTACGCAGTTCAGTGTTTCTGTTGATCCAGGTCTTTGTCCTTTCATAGCTAATGTGTCCCCCCCCCCCCCCCCCCGTTTCGATTTGTGACCCAGACATGTTTAATATAAATCGATTTATGACTATTGAACAGCGGTATACTACTATTGCTTTTATTTATATAGAGTGTAAGAACTAGTAGGGTTGAGTAAAATCGTACAAATGAGGTTTATGAACAAGCAAGGAAACCAACATTATTAAACTGATGTATGTATATGTCACACATATCTTGACAATATACATTTTGAATTCGAATCTTAATTACAGACAGTATTATGCGGTTTTATAAAAACGATATACATCTAATATATTTCAAAAAAAAAATTTTTTAGTCAAATTTACAGTTCTAACAATGCTTTGAAATTATGTGTTTATTCCAATGTACTTGTGTTCTGTATATTTTAGCTTTTTAAATACATTCGAAATGAATTATCATTGATATGTTCATATTTATTAATTAACCAATGAAAACCTTTTGGAATTCTTGTCCTCAATACTCTTCAACTTCGTATTTCTATTTTCCTTTTTTAACATTTTTTAATTTCGGTTTTAATCTATTGTATCTTTTGAAAACAAAACGCGTGTCTGGCGTTCAAAATTTTAATCCTGGTATCTATAATAAGTTTAATATATTTACATGTAGTGATCTTGTATACATATTTTTAATGATTTCTCTGGCAGTTTATGAAACATACATAATTTTTTTCTATTTATTCAGATGCAGTTACAATTTTATAAAAATACCAAAAAAAATACGTTCACTTCAGAGTAGGCCTGCAAGTACTATGCCTAAAATAAGAGGGAGCAGAAGGAATCAAAACTTTTTATTTTCATTTTTGAAAAAGATTTGATATAAATAAAAAAGTGACGAAATCGTATATTTTTGGTGCAAAAGATACATTGTACTAGGTTTTTTGAAAAATTGGTTGCAAGAACAAATTTCACCCCATCTAATTACAAGTCCACCGTTACTTTTTACGATAAAGCAGATATTCAACAAGGATTTCCCAATGTATAACAAGTCTGATATCACATGCAATTAATTTGTATTGCTTCCTACAATTTATAAATTAGTGCCTATCAATCATTATTGATTAAGGAATACATAATCATTATAATCCCTATTTCATCAGACGTCCAAAAAAAACTTAGCGGTATTCTAATTTATCTTCCATCAATGTGACATTAACAATATAGACTGGTTTTGTCCCTTAAAACCTCATTAAGTATGCTAAATACTGTATGTATTTTTATTTTTGTTATTTTTCTAAAACTGATCACAAATTGAAACAAATACTATGACTATTAAAGCGTGGTCAATTAATTGCTTTTTAATTGAAATTATTTCAGCTAGTAGTTAGGATTTCCATGCAAATTCCTGGAAACATGTTTAATTGCTCTTTATATGCAACACCAGAATTTCCTTTAAACCAATCAAAACATCAGTCATTTTGATAAGGTCAATTTCTGAGAATATCAGTTGTATTTTTTTACAAAACATTATTTGCCTAAATCAAGATTTGTATAAACGTTGGCCGTTCTTTTTTTGTATAAAAAAAGTTTGGCATTTTTGTTTTCAATCTGTCCAAGTTCGGAATAGGGATTATGTGTGTAAAAAGTAAAATCACAAAAATGCTGAACTCCGAGGAAAATTCAAATCGGAAAGTCCCTAATCAAATGACAACATCAAATGATAAAACACATCAAACGAATGGACATATTCCTGACTTGGTACAGGCATTTTCAAATGTAAAGGATAGACACGTTAGATGATTATTATTTTTGAGATTTATATACTAATAATAGCGGAAAAGAAACTTGTATTGAATGTTATCGACCAGATTCATGGATTGCATTTAGAGAACACATCTGATTCACAATGCCCCTTTAGAGTACACAATAATTAGACAATATCCCTGAAGCCCATTTTTAATAGCTGATAAACTTGATGTTACTAGTATAGTAGTTTGGAAAGAGATTTTGCGGAGTACACTTTCAAAGTGTCACGATAGGGAATAAATAAAACACAATCCTTTCTTTTACAGATTAAACGACAATTATAGTATCTTGAAATCTCAAACCACGAAAAACGTATCTCTAAAAATGATATCAACTAGGCAAATTGGGCTTAAAATACATATAAATACATGTCCTCTTAATTGACACTTTTATTTTCTACCGTTCCTGATTTGATGTATCAAATTTTGTTATTATTAGTGCATGCAACCAGTTACAAAAACAAAAAATGACAGGATATCGCTTCAAAAAATTAGCCATAAAATAAAGTCAATTTAAATTCTTTTTTTTTCATTTTTCAAAATCCGAGGAGATTTTTACTACCAACAGTTTAAACCCGACTCTGAAGAACTTTATTAAACTAGTTAAAACCTCTGTCTATGTTAGGCTGATTGAGGATATGGCTCTGATGTTTGAAGCTAACTTAAACTGGGTATAAAAATGGGCGTATTCGAACATAGGAAGTGACTGGGTAAGACTGGGTCTTTGATGTTATTAAAAAGCTTTTTCTTTAAACTCGTTGGGGAGGATATTTTTCTTTTGAAAATGAATTTTGAAGGTCTTAAATATAGATTAGATGACAATGCTTTGGAGCCGATAGGAAAGGTGGGTTTTTTTTTATAACAACTGATAAACAGTTTCTGAAGCTGACTCTGTGAAGTGTCTGTTTTTGGTTAAGATGACTGAGGTGACATATTCACTACGGTTAGCAGTTGACCATTCGTTTGATGTCTTTGAGCTTTGATTTTGCACTTTGATTAATGACTTTCTGTTTGGATTTTCCTCAGAGTTAAGTACTTTTGTGTTTTTATTTTTCACTGCGGATTGTGTCCTCTTCTCTAAGGCTAACCGAATGCAATTCCTTTTTTTTAATATCGACAAGTTTATAATCCTGGTACCTTTGAAAACTATTAGTGGTTTTATACTTTCGTTTCCATGGGTCGAGCTAAGAAGGCAGCGACTCTGATTGCGAAGGTATTGGGTTTACATTACACATACCTGTCAACTTCTTAATTCTCCGCGGGGGGTTTTCGAAACAAGAGAACCGAGTTTTTCTTATACAAACTATAAGAGTTTTCAATCTAAAACACTACTGTTTTGAAACAGTACATAAATGCTTAAATTTCATTATATCTCCTTTGAATGCCAGTTTTGTGGAACTCAGCTTATACTAAGTATGAAAATTGTCAACAGTCAAAAAGAGTCCGGTCAAAATTTTACATGGGTGTATTACATTCCCCCCCCCCTTTTTTTTTTTTTTTTTAACCACTTAATAATGTAATGAACTACTGCACTCTATATTTATCACCTGCAGTTTTTCAGTAAATGCTAGTATTCTTCAATCTGTCAAATGTTATACGTATACATTAATGAGTTTAGTAGTTTTCCTAAATTACATGCTTTTATTGTCCATACTTTAGTACTCATAACTAAATGTAAATGTATATTAAGTACAGGCTCATGTCTATTTCATATATATATCGTTTCGTGGGTACAGGTGAACCACGAATTCAACTGTTTAACGAATATCATATTTTCAATAGGCTTTGTATACAGTGATTGACAAAACCACGAAATATAATATCCACAAATATGCAAGTTTTCAGCAATCCACGAAAATTCATACCCACGAAAATAAATGAATCCACAGTATGGGAAATTAACTCTGGTAAGTAAAACATATTTATCATTAAGACATTTAATTCACAGCTGCACTGTTTCGACATAACAGTTTTAAAGCTACATATAATTCTTTAATCAGAACAAGAGACAATAAATGGTTGAATGGAGGAAAGAGTGTTTATTGCATTCTTTGAAATAAATCAGAAAGAAGTTTTACTTGTTTAACGAAGTATTGGATTGTGTTATCAAGAGAGTATTATACTCTAAATATATAATAGAAAAACTCCTACATCTCATCGTAAATTGGCAAATTAACTCTCTTCAGACGAACAGTTACATCAAAATAGATTAAGAAGACTAGATAAAAAGCATTCGAATGTCTACCGCTCGAGTATAAAAGTTATTTCAAATAGTTGACAAAAAATAGAGAGAAGAAAAGGTTTTGAAATCAAATGATAATATAGTAAATGGGGTTTTTTAAATTTTACAGTGCACATTATATACACACTCTTGGACCATCGGGCAATACTATATCTCCCGTGCTATGTAGGATAAAATGATTTCATTGTGAGCTTGTAAAGCCTTACCAGTGTTCTCTGTTTAAGTGCGTGTTTGTTGAAATGTACAATTCCCTGGATTACCACTTAGCACGGTATTGTCTATCGAAATGCAGACAGATTTATCAAGTTTAAAACATGTGTAAAATTGTCATAAAGGGCTAGTTTCGTTGTTTGTTTTTGGTATTCGCTTTTATGTTTAAGTATAAAAAGGTGAAAGAGATTTATAGTTCAGTCGTGTTTAACGAAATTGTTTCTATCCCTATTCTACCGTGGCATTCTGATTAGATTTCGTTTTTATCATCATTCTAAATAACGTGTTATAGTATTCCTTTATTTATCTATATAAATAATCATTTGTACTGTTAAGCCTATATTAGGTAATATCTATTTGACGTGTACCGTTACTTGTACATCCAGTCATTGTGTTATTGTGGAATGGTAAATTTTTGTATTCTTGTCTTTCGTTTTTGCTAATGTGCTTTGTCTTTATGCCTTTTTGTTTTTTCTTTGTTGACATATTTTTTATAGCGATTAAGAATATAACACAATGTTGACTGCTGTGTCCCTATTTTTGACAATTGAACATATAATTTCTATTTGTTTTGCTCACACATTGTTGTCACTAATATATATAGATCTACTTTGATTTGATTTTGTTGTGTTATAACGCCATTTTTAAGCACCGCTCTTGGGCTATTTCGTGGAGGCCAGTTTTTATTGGTGGAGGAAGCCGGTGTGTCCGGCGAAAATCACCGACCTTCGTTAGAAAAACTGAAAACTGAAAACTGACAAGCCTAGTCAATTAAGATTGGAGTCGAGTGCACCACACGAGCTCAGTGTTGACTAGCTAGTGATTAGTAACTACTTAGACCACAAGGCCAACGAGCCCCCAACTATGATAGATTTTAAGCGACTGTCAAGTGAGAGGTTTGATTAGCTTTAAAACCAGGGTTCATCCATCATTTTCTTTATATGAACATCTCTGTACCAATTCAGGAATACACCAGTTGTTCTCCATTCATTTTAAGTGTTTGAGCTTTTGCTTTTGTCATTTGCTTAGGGCCTTTCCGTTTAGAATTCCATGTCTGTCCAAAATCTAGTCAAATGATATGTGTCTTCTTTTTTTTACCTTCATTGAACTCTGTTTTGCTTGCAATTTTGAGTTGTCTCTGGTTTATCACATCTTCATATTCATGTGATTTACTAAGTACCGAACGTGCCCGAATATGACTGTTTTGCTGAGTGTGAATTCGCATTGCTATAAGACGTCGGTATTTGTTTATCCAGCGTTCATGTATTTATTTACGAAGTTTTATCTTTAATTCTGATTGGATATTGTTTTGTATCTATCGTTTGTAGTTGTAATTCTTTTGTTTTTGTTTTCTTTTAGTATGTACTATTTACCCAGTTCACTTAAATGATTTTAGTTAATAAAAGCAACTATGTGCACATAATTTATTTGTGGTACTGAATTTGATTTGGAAGGAAGGTCGACATAGTTAGATTGTTATGTTGGTTGCACAATTACTTACACAATTCTATATCAGTATTATTGTAATTGTTATAGAATACATAAAGTAACATAATTATAACCCTTATTCTGATTTACACAAATGTATATCCAATTTTTATAAAATAACCTGTAACGTTACTTTTTTGTGACGTTGATACATTCGTGTGACAGACACATAGTTCGAAATTCTATTTTGCTGTTTTTGTGTACTGTGGAAATTAATTTTAGTTATTCGTTGTTATTCTGTAGTTAAAATGTCAACATGAACTGTTCTATTATTTATTTATGTAATGCTCTGTCTTGATTGTTCCTTCATTTATTTGAACTGTATTCGACGGTTTAAAATTTTATCTTGGCGTAGTTAACATATCTGCCTCACACTGACAATCTGACATTGATATGGGCAAATTAGATACGAGTCAAACCCTTATCCTAAAAATATCATATCTGTAAAAAACTTGTCTAATCCATTTGTCATTTTTGAACAATTAAATATGTACAAACTTAAGACTTAAAATGGCTTTTTTTTTTAAATTTGCCGAAGAGATATACATGGGTTGCAGGTTACATCAATAAAATTTGTTCACTACACAATACGGAAGATTTCTCTTTTACATAACTACAGTCTTTTTACCGTTTAAGCGATGGATTGTAAACTGATAACATTAGTTAATAATTATTTGCCACTATTAAAGACTTCTCCCTCCTCCTTAAAACGATAACACCAATTACATATTATGCAGTTCCTTAAAGTTTGTTTACATCAAATGTTCGTACTCCCTTTACCCCTCAATCACAATATAAAATGTCAGATATTTATTCAAAGCGTCTTTCATACATGCGCTTATGCGGGTTAGTATTAAGAAAAGTTGAAGGACAGACCTAAATTAAGGACACATATGTGAACTACTTGAAAATTGATCTACAGCAATGCAATATTAAATGTTTATTAATGCTTTAAATATAAATGCTTCCTTTAAGTATATTTACAATTTTTGTTAAATGCCGACAATTAATACAAGGAACCTGAGCTTTTATTGCCAATTTGAATTACCCTATTTACTAATCATATTCATCATAAAAAATACCAAATATATCTGCAAATTATGTTATCAATATCGATGCCGTGTGACAATTAATTTTTAATTTCCTTTATAAGTCACGCAAACCATTAAGAATTACCATGACGATAAATTTATATCCCGAAAGATATGAAATTACTTTATTACATTGTGGTTCTTTAATCATCTTAATGGTGTAAAATACGGCCATGACACCTTAAACAGCATTAATAAACTATAGCTGCAACCCAATGCGACAGTCTGTTGTCTAGAATTAAATATTTCTGCAAATATAGCAACGAAATAGTGTAATGCATTTATCTATGAAACACTTAAATTTCATACTTGATTTAGTTGCTCTTAATTCCACTTTGCTTTGACGGATGTTATATTTCATTATTTTTATTAACGCATGTCAGAATTTGTTTCAATTTAACTTCATATTAATCTGATTATTTCCAGTATTTCCCGTGTGATTTTTAATTTGCAACGATAAATTTAAGTAAAGTGGTCCATGTTTTTAATTCGTATTGAAAAGACTATTTTGTAGTCCAATTGTGCAGAAAATTATGCCAATGAAACTCGTAAATCAGTATGTATCTATAGTAAATGACAAATAACAACAAACAAAATTGGATAATTGTACCACACTTTCTTCAATTTTTAAGACCTGTCACCATATGAACTTTTTTGCAAAGTAAATATTTGAAATTATCAGAAATCTTGAAATGTCTATACGATAATTGATACTTGCTAGTCTTTCAAAGAAGACGTGTTTCGCCTTCCGTGTCCAATAACTTTTTTATGCTTGTTTGTTTTTAATCATTTTTTTTTTATTAATTGTCCTGCATATTTTCGTTGTAAACCACTTGTTTAGATACAATTCCAGTCTTTGAGTTGACAGAATGGAATGACAGAGTCATTTCTGTATGTGTTTCATCAGTTAACAGAGGAATATCAAAAGAAAACACGCAGGGTTGGCAGGTTGTTTTTTTTTTCATTCTTTATGTGCATGTCACAAGTCAGTAGCCTGTAGTTCAGTGGTTGTCGTTCTGTCATATTTGATTTTCATAAACTGCTTAGTAATAAAAAGTAAAATCACAAAAATACTGAACTCCGAGGACAATTCAAAATGAAAAGTCCCTAATCATAAGTTGAATCCATAAATAAGACCGTTAGTTTCCTCAACTGATTTATTTTATATTTTTCATATCAAGATCTTAAAAAGCCGTCCATGCGGTATGGGTTTTCTCATTGGTGTAGGCCGTACGGTTACAGATAGCTGCTTACATCCATGTCAATTGAACTTTTGTGGATAGTTGTCTCATTGGCAATCATACCACTTCTCCTTTTTTATATATGAAATTATATATGTTTTCCTGTTTATCAAAATCTGGCAGTAAAGTCTATGCTGATAGATCGGTGGGAAATTCAGATTATTGTGAGTACTGTTCATATAAATTAGACAATGTGGTATAGATGCCAATGAAACAACATTCCATCCAAGTCAAAATGTCGTTCAGCCTGCCACGTGGTGAGTCTATTTTACAATCTACGAAAGATCCTATTTATTCATCAGTAACAATTCAATAATTATCTAAAGTACCAGGATTATAATTAAGTACGCCAACAAGAAAATAAACTCATCATAAACACCAAGTCTACAAAAGACTCGTCAGTGACCCTCGAATCCAAAAAAGTTAAAAAGGCCGAAAAAAGTACGAAGTTAAAGATCAACCAACGTTATAATATATATAAAAAACGAGAAACACTTATGAACAGCATTAACAAATAACAACAACTAATCAACATTGGGTAATTTAATATATATACCAGCTGACATAGTGTGATATTTTTGCCGACTTGCGGCTGATATTTTACAATCAGTGTGCAAAATTCACGATTATATGTTTATCGTGCTTGTTGCAATTTAAAACTCTTATCTTCCTTTCAGTTACTGCGAGCATTTTCCCCAGTATTATGCTGTAACAGTTTGTTCTGTTTGTAGAGTAAAGAGCTTTTCTAGTACGGATTTTAATTTATTTATTTATATAATTAATACTTTATATATTCATACTATTTTTTACTTTGCCAGACAGCTGCAAATGAGGTTTTGTCACATCATTATCTAATCTGTTTAATAATGAATGAAATTATGTGCAAATTTACGAAATAATGATATACACATCAAGACTAGACAATATACATATATAGATTCTTTATTAGTTTGAATAAATAAATTCGTTACTTTTCAATTATCTGACACTTGTATGAGAAAGATTATGGTGTTCAGGAAATAAACTCATCATAGATACCAGGATTTAATTTTGTATTTACGCCATATTCGCGTTTCGTCTACAAAAGACTGGTCAGTGACGCTCGAATTAAAAAAGGTTAAAAAATTCCAAATAAAGTACGAAAGGTTTTGCCAATTACAGCTAAGATAATCTATTCCTGAGGAAATTTAAAATACCCTATCTCTTTTTATCTTTATTTGGTATTTGTTCTGTCGATCCCATTTTGACCGACTTTTTGTTAGGGCATTCGGCATTATATCATCTAGTTGCTATTTTTAATTTAACTAATTGACAGAAAATGCTAAAACTGCATTATAAATCTGGATGGAATTCAAGTTTGGAAAATAAAGACAGATAAAAACTGTAATGATTTTAAAACAAAAAGGCTTGACAATCTCGTACATTCTATGAACTATTGTATTCTACTCTTTTGTCTATTCAGTATAATTCAAATATAATCACCCAGATACACCGTTCTTGGATAATAATTTGTTATAATCATGACAATATTATGACAAGTAGAATAATATTATGGCAGTTGTTGGTGTAATATGCATGTTACTTTCATTGCTATAAATCTCGTCTGTCAATTCATGAATTATTTTAATCTATAACTCCAGTTCAGTATGTTTATTGATTTATATAAATTGATACTTAAAATGATAAGTGGTCAGCACTTGATTCTATTTTGACATTGACAAAAATAAACCTCTATGAATTAACTTTCTGCATTTTTGTTTTTAAATTCAGTTTTATGTTTGATCAATCTAATTAAAATTAAATCCTTGAAATGCTCCTGTTTTGTTATGATGCCCGACATATCAGAACAGGAACAATTCAGTGATTTAATTTTGATTAGATACATTTTTGATAGATAAATTTTAACACTCACAAAATAATGTGACGATAGGTAAGGGAAAGTAGAAAAAAACATCAAGGCAGGTCGATCTGTGACCCGGATTTGTTTTCGGTTAATCGATTTAAAACTATTGAACAGCGGTATACTACTGATGCCTTTATTTAAATACTAACAACGTTGACTTACAGGCATCCAGAATGGTATATCATAGTTACAATCAAGTTCAGACATATGTTTTGCTGCGTCCGATGTCTATTCATAGACTACACTTCGTCAAGAACACTCACAGCCGAACGAAGTTGCAAGAAAAAAGGTATAAATACAATGGGATTGTATAACCCACTAGAAGCTTTTTGGATCATGAACCACTATATGTATAAATATATACAACCTATCATATGTATTTATCACATGAAGATGATGTCTGATAAATTATTTTTCAGATGACATCGCTTTCAACAATTCCCTTCTTGCATATTTTGTGGAAGTGGTATTTGAAAATGGCTAATAGAAGTAAAAAAATAACCCATCTTCAGAAACGTTTAAGTTAACCATTTGATTACCCACTGTCATATGGTATCAGAAGATCTACAGGCTGTTCTAGAACAGTTCTGTCATATGGTATCAGAAGATCTACAGGCTGTTCTAGAACAGTTCTGTCATATGGTATCAGAAGATCTACAGGCTGTTCTAGAACAGTTCTGTCATATGGTATCAGAAGATCTACAGGCTGTTCTAGAACAGTTCTGTCATATGGTATTAGGAGATCTACAGGCTGTTCTAGAACAGTTCTGTCATATGGTATCAGGAGATCTACAGGCTGTTCTAGAACATTTCTGTCATATGGTATCAGGAGATCTACAGGCTGTTCTAGAACAGTTCTGTCATATGGTATCAGGAGATCTACAGGCTGTTCTAGAACAGTTCTGTCATATGGTATTAGGAGATCTACAGGCTGTTCTAGAACAGTTCTGTCATATGGTATCAGGAGATCTACAGGCTGTTCTAGAACAGTTCTGTCATATGGTATCAGAAGATCTACAGGCTGTTCTAGAACAGTTCTGTCATATGGTATCAGGAGATCTACAGGCTGTTCTAGAACATTTCTGTCATATGGTATCAGGAGATCTACAGGCTGTTCTAGAACATTTCTGTCATATGGTATCAGGAGATCTACAGGCTGTTCTAGAACAGTTCTGTCATATGGTATTAGGAGATCTACAGGCTGTTCTAGAACAGTTCTGTCATATGGTATCAGGAGATCTACAGGCTGTTCTAGAACAGTTCTGTCATATGGTATCAGGAGATCTACAGGCTGTTCTAGAACATTTCTGTCATATGGTATCAGGAGATCTACAGGCTGTTCTAGAACACTGTCATATATGGTATCAGAAGATCTACAGGCTGTTCTAGAACAGTTCTAAAATATAATCATTAAAAGATGTAGTAGATCCTTAAATACTTCATTGGCACCTCCACTTAACGCAATAAGAGGGTAAAGTAAACGTAAAGATCAAAATACAAATTTTTCATAATAGCTGAATGCTGTCGATATGTCGCTCGCAAAATTGCCCTAAATCTAGAATATTTGTTAAAAATTCTATATCTAAAATTATAATAATTATAATAATGATACGATTAATTTAATGTATACATTTATCGAGAACTTTCCCACTTATACAATATGTTGTTTTCCATTCGTTTGATGAGTTTGGGCTTTTGATTTTCCCATTTGATTAGGGACTTTCCGTTTTGAATTTTCCTCGGAATTCGGTATAATGTGAATTTATTCTTTGCTTTTTGTAATTGATCAATTCGATTTATAGAGTAAGTGATGTTATCATATCTTTGTTCTCATTTTGCTGTGAAATCATATAATATAGCACTCGGTAGAATATACTGTACTTTCTATATTTGAACTTGATTAGCATTTTTGATTGCATGATCTCGTAATTTTAGGTTGATAAAGTTGTTGTCTGTGTGAAGAATTTCCTATTGGGATTATTCTGTAAATTTACATGACATAATGGAAAGAAATGAAATAGAAACAGTATCAAAATAATAATCATGGATATTTATGTCTTTGTCCCAGATGAAATCAACAAAATGCCTTTAAAGTACAGCCTCGTAACATGAACATTTAGTGCGTTGAATTAATACAATATATAATAGCAATGACAATCGCATTACTAAGGAGATATTTCGAAGCATGTAGAAAAGCTTTTTAATCATCTGCATGCATATTTTGATTTTTTAATTGCTTGAAGGTAATTTTTAGCAAACTCCTGCTACATAAGTTCACTTATACTGTCCACTTAATCATGCTTTTCTAAGATGTCTTACTTTTTCTGTTTGTTACTACTCTTAGAGAAAGGAAGCTTAAAGCGACAGTCAGGTTGATAATTTTGACATTTTTGTCATCTTCATCCGTTTAAATAAATTAACACTCTATTCATAAATAAGCAATTTTTATTCAGATGTTTATCTTTCTTGCCTCCTTCATTAAATATGATAATATAAAGCGCTTACTTACCAATTGGATGCTTTTATAGTTTTATTCGGGTGTAAAAACGACTCACATTTTCTTTAAAGCTCGGAAGCGCTTTATGCTAGACATTAACTTACGATTAGAGTGTTTACAACCGTTTAAAATTTAAAAAAAAGAAGCATTAAATTCTTCTAATTACGTGTTTTAATCTATAACCATGAAATCAAGAGTTTTTTCAAGCTGTTCTATTCTTTCTATTAATTGTTTTAAATTGTCTTGTATAGCAAGTGCAGTTACAGCTGTTGTAGTCTGTACGGAAATAAAATATGATACAAGAGTGTGTCGTAAATGTTGTCAGCCAATCAAAATTACGGATTCTAATGAAATATACACGTATTGTAATTTTAGGGAAAAAGATATGATAGTGCAGTGCATCGCCAGTGATGTTAACTAATTAAAATAGCAGATATTGATGAAACATACACGTTAATGTTATTATTTTCAATTATCTCTCTAAAAATACTCCGAGAAGTATTTATATTTTCATGTAACATACGTGTACTATGCATTACCAAAGATGTATACGTAACTTAATTTATAATAACAAAGACATGAGCTTAAGAATGAAATATTTTTTTCTGTCAAATGTATTTAAGAAATAATTGATGCAAGCTATACTTTTTTTTAACATAGATAGGCATTATATTCGTGATTACTTTTGCCCCAGCGATAGTGAGGGCTAACATAACACGAATATAATGCCTACCCATGTTAACACTACAATAAAGTAGTAAATGTAGCTTGCATCAATTATTTCGATTCTGATTAGGACAATTAGGGTAATTTCTATGTCCGACTGTTATAAGTGTAACTTGTTTGTGTAGGCTCTTCCGAGAACCTACCGTATTTTGATGTTATTCAGCAAACGACTGCAAATGGGTTTTTCAGAGGGGGAGTTTGGAACAGCCAGCACGAACGGTTGTCGTATCAAGGTCAAATATGTCAATTTCCAAATGCAACACATTACTGTCTTAATAAATAAATTAGTAATAACATGTGCATCATTTAAGAGTTTGGAAGTGTTTTAAATTAATGAAATATAATAAATGTATAACAATTTGATTGATAAAATTCATTATTATGCAGTAGTCATATACGCATGCGCAAATACATTTTAATTGGATTTAGAGCATGGGTTTATTCACAAAGCGAAAGAAGCACGTCATATAAGAAGTTTTCATAATCGTGAACTGTCTGTAAAGCAATCGTCTTTATCTAAAGCATCATGTTTTTAAAAACGACTAATTCGTGCGATTAATTGGCCGGATTTGCTTATTAGGTTAATAAACTCCTGATTCGACTAGTATGCTACTGAGACACGACATGTGTTTTGTCTAAAGAAAGTTACTAACAGTCTTATAATTACCTAAAATTAGATTTCTTTCTGTAGAAACTGCAATCTTACCATTTAATAATCATTAACAACAATGTATTGCTTAGGAAACTTAGTGGATTTAAAAAGACGTCGCTATTATTGGCTGGGTTTTGAAGTAACAATTCATCTACTTAGCTGTTGAAACTTCATATTTTTGGATTGTGTTTTTTCTTTCATGTCTGAAAATGACCATCCTATTTAAGTACAAAATTGTACTCATTAAACCATATTAGAAATCTAAAAATATATATGCTTACGCAAAAACGTTTTCAAAAGTTCTACTTTCTGTGGTAAAAAAAGATGCGGAAGATACCAAGGGTTCATTCAAAAGAGAAACCATTAACGCCATTGCAAAAAACAAAAGATGGCGAAGTGTCAACAGGTCCAAGAAACGCTACAAAGGAAAACTAAAGACTAAGCAACAAGAACCAACAAAAAACCTGTGTGATCTCAGGCAGTCTAAAAGGGTAAGCCTAATCAACTACTGGCACCTAACATGTTGGAAATGTCTCAATGAGGAAATATAGACAGAAATGCGGAAACGACAAAAGGAATATATCCGTGGTCATTTGCGACACAAATATTCCATAAATGTACCAACCTCTCTAAGGGAAATATCGCTATGACCATATGAACTCTTGGTTCAATAGCTTCCTTACTGAAGAAATTAAATGCATATAAACGTTAATAATTTAGAAAGTCTTTTATTTTATTTATTTATTTATTTATTTTTACTTATTATACTTAATTATATTTGGCGCGTTGGAACTGTAAGTTACCGCGGGAATTTGTATCGAGTAGCAAGTGCTATGCCTCTGACATAATTTAAAACAAGCATTTCTAAAACAATGATCCGTTGAAAAATTAGAAAGAATTAAGCCGGAAACTAAGGTCCACTTCCATCAGGCAGAGTTGAACCTGATTGGTTATTCTTTTAAAGTTTATTTTCAACATAGATCATTGCAAATATTTATGGATACTTGGCTTATAATGCTATTAGTTTTTAGTGTTCCTGACGAATTCAAATCAAAGTGCTTTCCATTCTCAATTTGATTTTGACGCACAAACTATATAAAGTGTAATTTGTTATTAATGTTGAAGGGGTAATTTGGTGATGATGACAACTGTTTGATAGGCTCTTCTTTTAAATGTTTATGTCATTTGGTTTCTGGTGGAGAGTTGTCTCTTTGGCAATCACAACGCATCTACTGATTTTTATATTTTTTACATTAATTAACATCTGTCATGACTCGGGTAGATTTAAAGCTTAAACAGCTGTTTATAGATTTGTCTATTGATGAAGATTATTTACCGTTATCGGAATGTTCTTTTTTTATTTTAATCCCGCTATGTTGCCGTCCTGGCATCTCCATCTATCAATATGGTCACCGCTAAAACTGACCGAAAACCAATGATAAAAAGTTTATCTGTTTGGGCTGTATAAATACGTTGCCAAGTATAGTCAGGATGGGAATTTGAATTCCGCTGCCTCGTTTAATAACTGTTCTTCTAGGAACTATTGAACTCGACAAGGGGTGTTGTCAAACCACATGTCTAACCCTACCCAAATTATCCTCTTATACATTGGCAAGCTAGAAGTCCAGCCGCTTCCATCCAGGTCGACTTGTATTATTAAAACTACTACACTGGACGTAAGGAAGACATCAATCCGTACTGTCAAATCAATTGTCTTTGCATTGTTATTTATTCTCTAATAGGAGGCTAATAAAAAAAAAGTAGGAACGGCTACATCTCCAAATAAAAGGGAATCCGGTACACTGACTTGATAAGCTTATTCGGAACTGCGTATAAGTGTCACCAAGTCTCGTCATTACCGTAATAATGATATTTAATTAGTAAGCATTGACGCCTATTCCAACAACAACATGAATATTGAGGGAAGGTTTCGAGTATTTTATTTTCAGATAATTGTCTTGACTTCTATAGTTTTCGAGATGATATCCCTAAATCAACAAAACAATAAAGTCCGAGTGTTTGCATTATATCTATTATATTAATGAATATGGGGTGTGTGCTGTTTGTCTGCAAGACATGAATGGAAACTTTGGAAGGATTTCCCTAGAGAGCAGTTGGGTTTTAATTTCAATAATAGTCATATCAATTTACAAACTACTTTCATATAAACAATTATTATTGTGAACTTGACGTCATTCTTTAGACTATATATTTGTTGGTCTACTGTTGATCAAACAAGCACGTTCCATTGCCACATTCGATTGCACGCTCTGAATACACATTGGATCTGTTGAGAATAACATACTAAGTTGTCTGACGCAAGTTTATTCCCAGTCCATTTAAATGGACAATCAAAGTATAAAGGATATGGACTATCACAAGGATTCGATTTCAAAATCAGAAATAACTTTCTTGATGCACTGTATTCACTCACTGAAACAGATAAAGGACATGATGGTATTGCGCACGATAATTATAACATCAATAAACATCACAAAATCATTTGTACAATGTTGCTAGAATGAAAATTTATAATAAAAATACATCATTGACAGTAAAATTATTATTATCAATGACTAAAATATGCATAGACAAATAGTGTGTAAACTTTGAAGTGACTATAGTTTACCAATTAGTTGTTCTGTTTACTGCGATTTGAGAGGCAACTATTGAACTGAAACCGGGATGTACGCCAGAGTACCATGACTCCGCTGGGATGATTACATTCCATAAATGCTGTCCTCACTGTCTCTTCTGTACCTCGACATAGTAATAAGAAAACTTGAATATTAAATTTCCAAATTTAATGAAATTGTATGAAGTTACCTGTTGGAAATGTCTGAATCCAATGGAAAATTATGCATTGCATTCTACAAGCAGTCTTCGATACAGTATTTGTTAGTATCAAAACGAGGAGATATGGTATGATTGTTATGATATTGTAAATGAATCAACTATCCACCAGAGTTAAAATGAAGTGATAAAAAGTAATTATAGACAACAGCAGTAAGAGAAAACACAAAGGATTACAGACGCCACTTGATAGTTTTAAGTTTGCTCACTTAGTCCTTAATTTATGCACAAATGAGCTCTTTAAAGGGGTATCAGCTACGAATTGGACAAAAAAATCAAAATATGGTTTTGCTTTGTTTCAAACATTAAGAACAGCATATACAAACAATTTTTAAACTAAAGTAGTTAGTTGGGTTCAATTTCGTCAAATTTACCCTTAAACATAGCTAATGTATTATTGACTTCAGTGCAAGTCAATAATGCAACCATATTAGAATCCTTGTTCATTTGATTCTTTAGTTTGACCTTTAGGGGAGATAGCATATCCCTGTGTTCAGCATGTGGTTCATTATTTAAAATAAAAATGCCAACATTGAACATTGAAACAAGTATGTTGAGGGTTGAGATCTCATAAACATGTTTAACCCCGCCTCATTTTTGCGCCTGTTCCAAGTCAGGAGCCTCTGGCCTTTGTAAGTCTTGTATTATTTTTAATTTTAGTTTCTTGTGTACAATTTGGCGTTTAGTATGGCGTTCAGTATCACTGAACTAGTATGTATATTTGTTTAGGGGCCAGATGAAGGACGCCTCCGGGTGCGGGAATTTCTCGCTGCATTGAAGACCTGTTGGTGACCTTCTGCTGTTGTCTTTCTATGGTCGGGTTGTTGTCTCTTTGACACATTCCCCATTTCTATTCTTGATTTTATGACAACAGGAATAAGTATTTCTTTACGGATCCGGGTCACTATAAATGTTCTTAAACATTTAAACATTTCAATATCAAAAGAAAACTGTCAGAGGAGTATACATGTCTCTAGTATATCCAGACACTCAAATGACCAACCGATTCGTTCAAATGCGTTGCCACGTAACATGTGTAGTGAACATGATTTGCCATGAAGACAATATGGACCAAATACAAAGTTACAAGCAACATTTACAAAATGAGATACAATATGAAAGTTTATCTTACCTCCTATACATTTCTAGGAATATGATTGGTTTAAAGCGTCCTCGTGGAGACCGTGTATATTTAATATAAAGTTAGTAGGGAGGCGGGGCTTATTTCATACACGGTTAGTAGTGGTGTTTCGTCCCTTTATATTCAATATTAGGTAAAAGGGAGGCGGGGCTTATTTCATACACGGTTAGTAGTGGTGTTACTTCCCTTTATAAAAACAAAACAGTACTGAGAAAAATCTAAAAGGTTTCAACAGACGGAGAAATTGATGATTAAGATGGAAATAAATTCATAGAACACATTCAAACCTAACAAGTTGCTCTTATTGTCATCTATTTTTGTAGGAACAATTGAAGTAGCTAGTTTCTTAATGCTAACAGCATCGAAGACTTGCTCATTTTGATAGGTCACTAGTCTAAATTTCACATGTTAAGATAGTCGGTAAGATAAATTCGTTACAAAGTGTGCTAGTGACGTAATACGATTATATATGGGTTCAGTAAATTCCATATGGGGATTCGAGCTTCGCTCTCACCCCATATTGGAATTTACTGATCCCAAATATACCGTATTAGGTCACTAGCACACTATGTAACTAATAATATTGATTTTGTCTAATAGTTGTATATTATATATTGTCAGTATCCCTTTCATTCGAAGGCATGAATTTGTAAAATGTTTTTATTAATTTGTGTTCGTGTATTAGCACTGGTTCGATAACCTTAGTCTCCGATGGTATAGTTAGTTCAGTAATCAGTGCTTCGGCACTGACATGTTTATAATACATTCTTCTAAGTTCCCCGTTAATAATTTTGGTAATTATGACGAAACGTAGGGTCCAACTCCCTTAGCTATTTGTTTAAGTCCCTTTTGGCCACATTGCTTTACTAATGTATCCACGTTGTACATACTTGACATTCAAATATTTTACAAATATGGCTCCTATGAATGTTTACTAGATGTTGAAACTTAAAACATAGTGTCAAATAGCTTTATAAATTACTGTATCTAAAAGATAAGATTGACAATGTACTTTAACAATGCCTGCACGTGTGTGTCTGTAAATGTCGGAGACAGGGAGTTCCTAAACAACAATGTTCCATAGTACATAGAGGTACGGTTAATATAATTAGTTCCATATCATCGCAGAAGTATATTATTTTGAGAAGATGGACGTAGTTGTAAACACTTGAACATGATAATTGATAAATATTCAGGTTCTAGGTTATCCATACACTTGTATATCATCTCTGTCATATACTATTTTAAAAATCTTTTAAGAAAAAGGTAAAATAACAAAAATACAAAACTGTAAGGCAAATTCAAAACAGAAAGTACCTTGTAAAATGTCAAAATCAAAAGCTGAAACCAATCTTCCTGACTTGATACGTATACAAGGATTTTATCATGTAGAAAGTGGATAAAACCTAGTTATATATGTAGCTAATCCTCTCACTTGTATTGCAGTCGCAATGTATTCCATTAAATTGATGACAATGTGTGAGCAAAATAAACAGACATAACAGGTTTAAACGTCATACAAGTGAGTTACAGCAGTGAACATTGTAATATAATCTTAATCACTGTAAAATAAATAACTGTTTCAACAAAGAAACAAACAAAATTGCATATAAACAAAGTACATAAGTAAAAATGAAAAAAATAATAATTCAAAAATGACCATAGCACAAAAACACATGTATATATGTAGGACTCTAAAGTGCGATGGGGACGCTAAAGTACGATGTTCACGCTAAAGTGCGATGGTCTACGCTAAAGTACGATGCCTACACACGCTAAAGTCCGATGGTCCGCGAAAGTATAAACGTAAAAACGTACTAGGACTATGTCGTTAGCAGTCGTTTATACAAATCAAAAATTTATGTACATGCCGGAAGATAGATTAGAATTATTTGATTAAACCGGAATGTCCATGAGTTAATTTCAAACCGGACCGGGCTTTGTCGGCTGACACGAGTGTGTTTATTTTCGGGTGCTGGAAAAAGGACTTGTGTCCTGCAGTTGACCAAATTTCTATATAGATACAAAATAGTATACGCATAGGTATCCTGTATCCTGCTTCTGTTGGAAACGAACAGATACATTTAAATCATTGTTTACGTTGCAGTCTACTTAGGGGTCCCATTAAAGTAATGTCGATTTTATTGAAAATTAACGTCGGTATAATAAAGGTATTTATAAATTACAGTGACGACTGTAAGGGGGTAATCACATAATTAGTGATAGACTGTGTGTACGACAAGCTAAACCAATTATTCAAATATTTTTTTAGCAATTAGTACGTGGTTGGTCTTCTAAATTTAGAAACAATCACTAAAGGCTATCGGGAAATTATAACTAAGCCTATCACATATGTTATACCTTAGCATATATATATACTAGCTATTGCAAAAAGAATATTTTTCAAATCCATGTACTTATACGTTTTAATCCCCAAACCTAAACTATTGGTCCATTGCATTTTATCGTGATACACCATCGTACATTAGCAAACAAAATACCATCGCACTTTAGCGTGAGACACCATCGTACTTTAGCGTAGATCATCGCACTTTAGCGTGACCATCGCACTCTAGAGTTCCATCGTACTTTAAAGTCCTACATATATATTTATGTATATAATTTGATTTTGGATGTGACACAACTTCTGTGTCTATCAGCACAGATATAATTTTGTCATGAGACCGTGGCGTCATCGACGTTTTTTCATGATTTACTCTTTAAAATTGGAGTTTAGTGTATGATTATTAGGAATGACAGAACTAATCTAAATAAAGATGGTGCACACTTTTAAATAATCTGCCACTCGGGGTACTCAGTGTGCACCACATTTTTTATGATATGTCTTCATAGGCAAAAAAAAATAATACAGTCATTGCTTAAATAATCGAAAACGACTAAACAGTAAATGTTCAAAATATACAAGGACAAAACAGATGTTTAACGTCAGTACCTAGAAACTATACTGCAAGACCATCGTGTATTATTTGTGAATTTGATACGGAACATTTATCAACAAGATCTTGGTATCTTTCGGTGAATTTTTTTAGAAAAAGGATGAGACGTTATTTTGTCATTATCTTGGCCTATCAACTTTCTGCTCAGACACTTGTGACGTTTTATAAAGTCTCAATAGCAGCTGGAAGCTCTTGAATACCAAAAAAACAAGTTTTGGGAAATGTACATCCAATATGCAGGTAAAGTTGGTATATTGCTGCTAAGGTGGAGAAACTTGTAATTTCAAAGTAAAAATCGTCTTGCTTGTCATAGATTCTGGTATTGAGATAACCGCCTATGTCAAATTACGATATATGTCTAAAAGGTAGGCTACTTTTTCTCTTTGTAATTTCATTGGAGTGTAAAGGACAATAAGACAATAACAATCAAAACCAAGGAGTAAACAAAGACTCAAAAAATCAAAGAACATTTACATCAACAGTTATAAATAATAAATAAGAAACAACACGAACTCCACTAAAAACCGAGAGTGAAATCAGGTGCTCCGGAAGGGTAAGCATTTCCTGCACCGTATACAGCACCCGTCGTGTTATTTCTTTGTTCAGTTCGGTAATGATGTGAGGTTATTATGACTGAGGAAAAGTATATCAGAAATGATTTCTGAAACACTTTTGTCATAATGGCCAATCAGCTCATGATCGCGACCGTAAAATTTCTTGAGTGATGACCTTAATTTGATTGATTCATAGCCCTGTCTTAGCAACTTTTGAGAAATCAGTATTCCTCGTTCAACAAAATCAATGTACTTTGAGCTAGCTCTTGAATAACGTATCAATTGAGACACATATACTCCATATGCTGGTGCCGTTGGGATGTTGCTACACAGAAATGTAAAGTTGACTATAGGAAAATTAAAATCATCGCGTTTGTCATAAATTTTGGTATTCAACCTACCATCAGTAGTCAATTCGAGAAAAAGTTCTAAATATGAAGCAGATTTATCTGTGTCGGTAGTATCTTTAATTTCAAGTTCACTTGGATCTACTAAATATAAGTGATCACTAAATCTATTATTATCAAGAGACAGTACATCATCAATATACCGAAAGGTGAACTTAAAAGACTGGGTTAATTTCTTTTCTCCTTTCTGTACTAGCCTCTGGATAAATTCTGCTTAATAGGAATACAAACTCTGCAAGTAGAGGAGCAAAATAAATTTTGAATTTTTTTAAAAGCGTTGACGGAAGCAGACTTTGTATGAAAGAGGGACGAAAATACCAAAGGGACAGTCAAACTCATAGATTGAAAATAAACTGACAACGCCATGGCTAAAAAAAATAGTACAGAAGACACAACATAGAAAACTAAAGACTAAGCAACACGAACACGAACCCCACCAAAATTGGAGGTGATCTCAGGTTTATGAAACGCGGAAGCAATCATTTTTTGTGTGTTTCCCTATGCAGTGTTGTAATTGTCATGAGAGGCACGTGCAGTAATGCATGTTGAATTTCATTGAGATATACAATCAGGTATAGCCATATTGGAATGCTTCGCGATTGCTTTCAGGAAATTAAAAGAACGGATTCTTATGAAACACACGTGTTATGTTATTATTTTGCTATTTAAATTCTTTGGAAATAACAAACGAAGAAATGTCAAAATGATAAAATGCAACGTTGATCGACCTTCAATGTATATATGTCTTGGTTTTTTTCTGGTTTAATTGTCAAAATCGTTACTTTTGCTAATAAATGATACTTCTATAGAAATATACGTCGTAAAAAAGTAAACATGTATTCCCATTGAAACAATATCATCACACGGCGTTTTATGAGAAACTTGTAACGTAAAAAGTAGTCAGCTATCTTGGCAGCCGTATCGTATCAAATTGACAATCTGATGAACGTTTTACATAGTTAATTATATCAGTTATCGCACTTGAAGATTTTGATGATCAGATTTCTTATCTTTAGAAAAAAGATTAATGGCAATAAAATGGTAATCCATGTCGTATTCACCTTCAACTTCTAGAAATATCTAGAACAAAGTTTGAGTTAAGGAATCAGAAATCACATGTGTTTAAATTTCCTTTGTGAATAAATTTCTCATCTTTTGATGATATACACTTTAACCAATTGAATGGCATAAAAAAGGGCGAAAGATACCAGAGGGACAGTCAAACTCATAAATCGAAAATAAACTGACAACGGCATGGCTAAAAATGAAAAAGACAAATAGATAAATAATAGTACACATGACACAACATTGAAAAGTAAAGACTAAGCAACACGAATGCCACCAAAAACTTGGGGTGATCTCAGGTCCCTTGGAAGGGTAAGCAGATCCTGTTGAACATGTGGCACCCGTAGTTTTGATCATGTTGTTACAAACCCGGTAAAATGGTCTAATAGCATAAAGACTACTGATTCAGTTTAAATAACTATTAAAAGTATTCCCCAACACATTTTGACATGGCCGAGAATTTCATCGCAATTTTTATTAGATAAGAATTGTTTTCAATAAATATACTTATATAATATAATTATAAAGTTGACCTAAAGGGACACTCTCAACTATATATTAAAAAAACAAAAGTCTGATTTTTTTTTTGTTAAATCATTAATGAAAGTGATTTAGTTAAATAATTCGCTTCTATCAGCAAGTATGGTTCAATCTTGATAAATTAAGCTAAGAAACATTGATGATAAATTATTCACTTACAAAGAATAATACGACCTCATTGAATCCGTTTTCGTGTGAAATTCAATTTAACCTCTTACCTAGAGATGAACAACGCATAAAGTGTGCGTGTTCAGTTTTTAAAGGAAAAAAATGTTAACATTGAAAGTGATACAAAGGTAAATCATTTGATTGACTGATTCGATCCATAAAAAAATCATTCTTAATACAGCTGAAAATGACGATTAACAAATATTTTTAATCTATAATATGACATTAAACAGACATAGAAAAATACAATTAACGAGTTTGATTTCTATTTTTTTTATATCTATATTTATGTTTATATATCTTATATGAAAAGTTAATTAGATGCGTCAAGACTTAATTACACACGAAACAAGCTACATAGTATGGATCCCATGCCCTGTAAATTTTTTATTTTAGACTTTATATAATTAGGGTGAATGTTAAATATGGTTATAAATCAATTATGAGAATTTGAGTCAAACCTTGAACATAAATTTGACAGATAACGCCCCTTTAAGTATTTAGAATACCATACGTTTTTACACTTCTGTTCTCGCACTTTATCAAATATATATTTTTTTTATTTTGAAAAAAATTTTTTCGTATTCCATGTACAGTACTTACAACAAAATTATTTTATTAACCTTTGTACCTATTTTATTGAACGGGTTTTAGGTGTTTTCTCTGATTTGGTTTTCTTCTGATTTACCCTTTTTTCTTCTTTTTTTCTACATTGTATCATAGATCAAAATATATTCGTTCAGTGTATGTTTACTTGAATGTGTTAATATGTCTTTTGATTGAGTTAAGTCATTTCAATGGATTATTTATAGTGTGTTTTTCTATTTTGCAATTTTTATGATACACTATTATTTCAGGATATGGGTGAATTGATGTAGCCTGTTAAAAGGTTCTAACTCGCTGTATTTGTTTCAACCTGTCCAAAGTCAGGAACCTTGTGTTCAGTGGTTGTTGATGATTGATGTGGTTCATATATAGTGTTTCTCGTTTCTGTTTTTTTTTTCAATATAGATTGGTCTAAATTTTTACTGGGAAATTAGTCGAATTTGCTTCATCTATTTTCTATTTAATCCAAATTGAAAAAGTCCTGTTATATTGTTTTTAGATATTTACATATAGTTTTCATGATTTACTTTATATTTTGGGGCCATTTTTAGAAGATTTTTTTGTTTTTTTTATCTGATATATTGCAAAACTTTCAATGTCTCTGTTCTTTGAGGATCTTTTAATAAATTATTTTTTCTATAAACAAAAAAGTGCATTTACTCATTATGAACTCAGATAGAATATTCCTAAATCAAAATTGTTGTGATTAAGGTAAAACATTCTATTAAAGTTTATCTTTATTGCTTTCTATAAATGAATTTTATTACTTTCATTCGGGCTATTTATTTTTTTTTCTATAATGTTTTTAGATATTCATTGCAGCATGATTTTTTTTTATGGCTTGCACGTGTATCTAAATATCTTAATTTTATCTTATTCGGAAAATCATCATCAAGGTTTTATGCATACCTGGTGTAAGTTCGTTCTTTTATGTTTTTGTTTATCAAGTTTATATGTTTCTTTAATAAAGGTATTAATGTTTGATTTTCTTAACGAAATAATTATATAAAAGAATGAAATATTTATTCTCCAAACGAAAGTATACCAAGCTCTGTGGATTCACTTGTTTTGAAGATGAGTGATTTTCTAACAACGACAGGAGAGGAAGCTCACAAATCCACTGTTTCGTAATTTTTCCAACATCCAATTTTTCTTCTATTTCTAAGATCCAACTTTGTTTCTCACTTTCTACAACATCTCCACTTTTTTATCCCTATAACCCACATCTCAAACATGTGTCAACCTCCCTCAATATGATTACAGTATTTTGTCTTTTTTAACAACGAATAAATACTATGTATTTACCATCAGATTTTTTTATTTGTTCTTTCGTTTGCTTTGTGATATTATTTGAATGTCCATATTACAAACATTAGAGATGTGTTAGCACTGGTTTTCCAAAACAGTCTTGTTTGATTTATGGTATTTTATTGTCTCTATGGTATGACCTGATTTGGCTGAACATGTCCATTTATAAACTCATCCCGACCCACTATGTCTACCCATGGTATCGTCTGATACCAAAACAACGGAAACTCTAAAGCGGAACATGATTAGTTCTAACGAATACGATTCGTAAAACCGGGACAAAAAAAAAATGCATAAAACACTAGATGTTAATAATCTATCTTGGATATTTTATTCTACGCTAGAACAATCCTGAACATTTTTCACATTACTGAAAACCTCTTTTTCCCCGTGGTAATAAAAGGGTTGCAGACTTTTCTTTGTCATATTTATTGATAAATTACTATTTTGTATACGTTCATGTATATTATGTTGCCTTTCTCTCACTATCATGTAATATGATACATTTATATATTGTTGCCGTTATCTCACATACATGTAACATAATGCTTGTATTGCCTTTCTGTCACCTACACGTAACATGCTACAGATATTGCCTGTCTCTGACATATAAGTAACATGATGCATACATTGCTTTTCTCTCACGTACATGTAAAATAATGCAAAAATCGCCTTTTCTGTCATACATTTACATGGTACATATTTTCCCTTTCTCTCACGAACATGTAATATGATGCATATATCGCGTTACTCTCACGTACTTGTAACCTGATACATATAATATATCGCCTTCTATCACGGACATGTCACATGATGCAAAATATGATTTTCCTGTCGTACATGCAACATGAGACATTTTAATCGCATCTCTATTTCCTGTGAGGCTCTTTTTTTTTTAGAGAAATTCACAATATGAGCCAATAGACGAGTGACAAGAAGGACAAGGGAAACTTATAGATACCTCAGAGGATATGCGTGAAAGAAATATCGACTATATTCTGTTCATACTTTTTTTTATTTCTACCTGTGTGATGTCACATGCGTGATTCTATGTCATACTAAATGTTAATCTAACCATATGTCTCTCAAAATGAGGATTCGGTCCCAGTACTGTTAAACAATCTTACAATTCTTTATTGGTGAATTTTAAATAAATAAATAAAATCGTATAATAAAAGAAAATGATGTTTGCTCTTTTGTGCTTCTTTGTTACATTTGTTTGTTTTTATAGTGATAAAGATTGTGGCACAATGTTGACTGCTGTAACCTTATTTTTGACATTTTACCTATTGTGTTTGTTTGTTTTGTTAAAGCATCTTTGCAATTTTATGCGACTGTCATACAAGTTAGAGGTTTAGCTAGCTATAAAACCAGGTTCAATCCACCATTGTCAACATAAGAAATGCCTGTACCAAGTCAGGAATATGACAGTCATCATCAATTTTGTTTGATATGCTTGCGCTTTTGATTAAGCCATTTGATCAGGAATTTCCTTTTTGAATTTGCCTCGAGTTCAGTATTTTGGGGATTTTAGATATTTTATGATGTCATAACTTCATCTCAAGGCGAAAAGCAGTGTTCAAGCTTATTTAGATATTTCTTATATACTGTGATTAAGTGACCAATTACATTTTAGTTTTTCAAAACATTTGTTTTTAGTAACATGGTTATTGGTTCTACTTAAAGCATTACAATATTCCTATTTATCTTGCTGTTCTGTTTTTATTACTGTAGACTTTTTGTTATATCGTTTAGGTGGTGTTTTCACACCAATCAATAATTTGTTTATACTTTCTTGAAGTCCTTCTTGGTTTACTGAATTGATAATAAGATTATTTGCTAATAATAAACTGCTTATTGTCATCCAATTAAAAATGCTTAAACAACAAATAAATTACTCTTGCCATATTTGTTTAAAGTTTTTTTTTAATGAAGGCCCTTAATGATTTTTGTTCTGGACACATTTTTTAATGTATGTCTATTATGAGTCTCTTGAGTTACACCTCTTTAAATGTAAGCTCTTTATAAGTCCCTTGTTCGACAATTTTATTATTCCAAAGATTTAAAGGTAATCGACATAATCTAGTCTTCCTAAAGTGGTTTAATCTTCTAACAAATGCAATAAAGGCGAACTGGAAAGCAAAACCCGTATTATCACCAACACCCTACGCGACGTCTCTGTATTTTTTATCTCCAAAATCCCCATGGTTTTTAATTTGTAAAATAAGCCATTCTCAATAGAATAACAGGATTTTCATGTTTCATCAATGAATTACAAGTTATAATAAGAAAAATGGCTTCTAGTAAATCCGGTTCTTGACGAAGCTATAAATGAATACAAATATCTAGGTATTTCTTTAACCACTTCATTAAAATTTACTTTCCATATAAGTTATTCTTTAATTTCTAGCTAAAACTCAATTGTATGAACAAACTGCTAAATGTACACTTATCTTTTTATTTCGCTAATTTTCTGGGCTTTTTTCGTGGAATCCGATCCGTCTCTAGACCACGGAAAATGTCATATAGAATTGAGAATGGAAATGGGGAATGTGTCAAGGAGACAACAACCCGATCATAGAACAGACAACAGCAGAAGGTCACCAATAGGTCTTCAATGCAGCGAGAAATTCCCGCACCCGGAGGCGTCCTTTAGCTGGCCCCTTAACAAATATATATATACTAGTTCAGTAATAATGAACGCCATACTAAACTCCAAATTATACACAGGAAACTAAAATTAAAAATAATACAAGACTAACAAAGGTCAGAGGCTCCTGACTTGGGACAGGAGCAAAAATGCAGCGGGGTTAAACATGTTTATAAGATCTCAACCCTCCCACTATACCTCTAGCCAATGTAGAAAGGTAAATTCATAACAATACGCACAATAAAAGTCAGTTCAAGAGAAGTCCGAGTCTGATGTCAGAAGATGTAACAAAAGAAAATGAACGTAAAAATATGCATGCCGCCATTAGTTTCACGTCTATAAATAATTGAAACATATGTCATAACAAAACGTCAAAAACGATTTTAATACTATAAATATGAGTATTCCCGAATTGCATCTTTTCCTAGATTTAGGATGGGTATCAATAAATGATTTCCTTGATAAAAGGTGTCTAATATTTCTATAATTTACGACGGGCTGATTCTTGTTCAACTGATTAGTGCCTTAAAGGGATGGGAATATTCACAATAATGTATAATAAGTGTGTTTTTATGGTTTTTCTTTCGAGTTCGTTCGTTGAAGGGAATATCATTTTCATTTGGTGTCAGGTAGACAAGCATCATCTTTCAAAGCAGCTGGATTCTATGTCTTCAGGGCTTAACATTTTATGACGGAAAAAAGCGAATCTTAACGAGATATCATTTGTCAAAAGTAAAATCGCAAAAAATACTACATTCCGTGCAAAATTCAAAACATTGACATCGACTAAGAAGAAGTAATATAAAAAATAAAATGTTTTAGTTCCTTATCAAATGGCAATATCATAATTCCAAACATATCAAACGATAGGATAACAACTGTCATATCCTGGCTTGTTATAGGCATTTACTTATGTAGAAAATGTGGACTGAACCTGGTTTAAGAAGTAATATAAAAAAAAAATGTTAAAAATACCAAACTCGAATACTTTGATATTGATATCTTGATTGGAACACATCTTTGGGATCTACCACAGTGGTATCGACCAAGATAAAGTTATATCAAAAGTAAAATATGTAAAACTACTAAACTCCAAGGAAAAGGCAAAATAGAAAGTTCCTTATCAAATGGCAATATCATAATTCCAAACATATCAAACGAAAGGATAACAACTGTCATATTCCTGGCTTGTTATAGGCATTTACTTATGTAGAAAATGGTGGACTGAATCTGGTTTTATGATAGCTAAACCAAATGTGTTCACGTAAATCTGACGACTTTATGGAGCAGTTCCTAATCCTGATTTCAAAACGACTATTTTGCTGATATTGTTGAGTAGCTAAATGCATGCTTTACCTCTCTATATAGTCTTTTGCTGCACAGTTATATTGTTGTTAGATAAACTACAACTAGTCTTAGACGATTATTATTTCAATACGATTCACATATAGATAAGTATGTGATCTGTTTGTGTAATATGCTTTTTGCATTAATTAATATATAATTCTTCAATTCTATCGTATTTCATGAAAACTGATGAGTTGATATCTTTTAAAAGATAACACATTTTAAACATAATAATGTCTTATAAATATCATTTTTACATGTTAGTAAATATTAGTTGTATATGATATCACATACTTGTGTTGGTACTCCGTCCTTAAGTGTTCCCGTTTTAAAGCAACAACTTTTACATCTATTTATGACTGCTTGTGTCATGTTACCAATATATGCAGTATTATAAATTACTATTGTAATTTCGAATTACAGATCATGTTTAAAACTTGTTGTTGTAATTTAAAATAAGAAGAGGATGCTTATGAAGATAGTAACAAAACAAAGGTTAAAGTTTCATAAACATTATTTTTTTTTAAAGATATTCTTTCAAAAGATCGCTCAATCTTTTAGAAGAAATAAGGTTCAAGACGTACAGTTAAGACGTGACTTCTTGCATTTGTAAGTTGTTGTCAGTAAATTTCCATGGCCATGAACTATAAGGATTATTTACGCAGGTTTAATAAAAAAAAACATGATATGGAATTATTCAAACTGCTTATGTCAGCTTTTATTTTTTGTATTAATCTGATATATTGTAATCATGAGCAATATCAAGATGGTCGGTTATCCACCTTCGAACCTGAAAATATTTTGGTAGAAATAAACAGTTTCATTTTTTTTTTAAAAGGAAAACGTTTTACATTTCATGTTAATGTCCTATGTATACCTGCAGAGAATCACACCCCTAAAACTACATGAACAAAAGAAAATGAACGTAAAAATATGCATGCCGCCATTAGCTTCACGTCTATAATTGAAACATATGTCATAACATATGTGGATACTTAAAAATTCCAAAGATCTTTTAGAGTACATACAATCTAACTCTCTTTCATCTTGTAACAGTATTAAAACATTTGACTTTTCTACTCTAGTATTCCACATTCAAAACTAAAAGACAAATTGAAAGAGTCGGTATTGCTTTGCTTCGTAAAAAAGAATGGCCAACGTAGATACAAGTATCTTGTCTTAGGGAGGGATAAATCCTACTTTGTAAACGATCACTTTGATTCGAACCAAAAATTCTCTGAAACTGATATTATCAAGATGCTTGATTTCTTGATTGACAACATATTTGTTACGTTCGGAGGACGTGTTTTTCAACAGACTGTCGGCATTCCAATGGGAACAAACTGTACCCCTCTACTTGCCGACTTGTTTCTTTATTATAATGAGGCTGACTTCATGCAGGAACTTCTTAGGAAGAAAGATAAGAAGTTAGCAATATCCTTTAACTCTACTTTTCGCTATATAGATGATGTTCTTTCACTAAATAATTCAAAATTTGGTGACTATGTGGAACGCATCTATCCAATCGAGCTAGAGATAAAGGATACTACAGATACATTAAGTCGGCCTCATATCTTGACTTACATCTAGAAATTGACAATGAGGGTCGGTTGAAAACAAAACTTTACGACAAAAGAGATGATTTCAGCTTTCCAATTGTGAACTTTCCATTTCTAAGTAGCAACATTCCAGCAGCACCTGCATACGGGGTATATATCTCCCAATTGATACGATATTCCCGTGCTTGCATTTCCTATCATGATTTTCTTCATAGAGGGTTGCTACTCACAATGAAGCTATTAAACCAAGAGTTCCAAATGGTGAAGTTGAAATCATCCCTTCGTAAATTTTACGGACGCCATCACGAGTTGGTTGACCGTTATGGAAAAACCGTTTCACAAATGATATCGGATATGTTCCTTACGTCGTTATTACAATCCCTCCTAGTTTTTTGGTGGAGTTCGTGTTGTTTATTCTTTAGTTTTCTATGTTGTATCGTGTGTGCTGTTGTTTGTTTGTCTTTTTCATTTTTAGCCATGGCGTTGTCAGTTTGTTTTAGATTTATGAGTTTGACTGTCCCTTTGGTATCTTTCGTCCCTCTTTTCTCTTCTAAAACTACATGAAGTCATACTAAAAAGAAAGATTTGCTATGAAGGTAAAAGAAATGTATTACAACTATGATTATATAAATAAACAAATTGTACTTATAGACAATAGTGTTGATCATTAAGAACTCTTTCACTTAATGCTCATCACTATTGTCTATAAGTGCAAGAATTAAAACAATTCGGGAAAAACTTGAGCACAAGGAAACGTATTTTTTTCTATTTAATGTACATTTATATATTGCGCTAACAGTAAATAGTTATCAAAGGTACCAGGATTATAATTTATTTCGCCAGACGCGCGTTTCGTCTACATAAGACTCATCAGTGACGCTCAGATCAAAATAGTTGTAAACCCGTTAACCGTATAAAACTTCAAAAAAACAGTTACAGCAACAATTTATAGGAATTTAATCACTTAAATGTCTTTCATTCAATTTTCATTGTATTAAATACCTATAAACAATACAAATTTCTGCCATTAAGGTGATTAAGAATTGTGTAACGTTTGGAGAAAAACAATATTTTGAAACTATTAAACAAGCTATGTGTTTGAAAACGATATGTCAATCCAGGGGGATGCATGTAATAGATAATCATAGTACTTTTTTTTCCATAAGGTTAGTTCCTTTATTTATATAATTTCAAAATAAAACATTTACCGTACAAATGGAATGACGAATTATTTCTGTTGTTTTTATTGTATATTATCTTTGTTTATTCGTTAGGGTTTTTTTTTTTTTTTTCATTTTACAAACTGTTTGTAAGTAATTCAGCATCTTTTATCAAGGCATATTGTCAGAACTTTAAACATTTTTGGATGAATGAATTGCTGATGTTGATGTGTCATGAATATGAACCAGTCTTTGTAATAAACCACCAAGCTTGGGGAGGGGATTTTTGAAATGATCATGCACAAGGTAATATGCCAAATATTGACACATTATTATGATACTTCAACGACAAATCTTCGCTGTTTATCCGACGTAAATGCCATGTGCTGAACACGTTTTTAATCTTTGGTTTTATTCTGAAAGGAATCGAACCCACAACCTCCCAAATTCAAGGAAATACATTTATATAGGGCTACTACTACGTTTGGTACTATGGGTACGTTTGAAATTGCGGTTTGCCCAAAATAGTATAATACGTATTGGCTCTTTTAATGTTGTGTCGTTGTTCTCCTCTAATATTTAATGCGTTTCCCTCAGTTTTAGTTTGTTACCCCGATTTTGTTTTTTGTCCATAGATTTATGAGTTTTGAACAGCGGTATACTACTGTTGCCTTTATTTATCAATACATCTCTTGAAAAATGCCAGGATCCTCTCATATATAAGAGCCGTTATATAAATTCTTTTTCTGGGATGTTCGTTATTTCTAATTGGGAATATTAACTCCGAATGCATAGACAAATAGGATCTGTAAATGGCCTCCTACAAGTTGAAGGTCAACATTGCACATTGTAAAATTTCTGAAGTTAGCGTTTTCAGGATAGGAATGCTTAAAAACAACATCAGAAGTTTTCCCATTTTAGACGTAAAAATAATAATGTTTGTGATCATTATGTAAAAAAAGATGATACGTGTGAAAAAAATGTGAATCATGGTTTCTGGGATCAATTGTGTAATAATTACTAAGAGGAGAATCTATATATTGTAGTTGTCCTTAGCATGAAGTGTTAGTTTTTAAATCAAACCTTATTTCTGGGATAAATATTTATACTAAAATTAAAACGAAAATCAATCTAAGAGGAACAACTCTGTTTTAAACTTTTTTTTATCAAACCAAATACTTCGTCCTTTTATGCATATGTGAGCTTATCAGGTATATTTAGTCCAGGTCAGGGAAACTGAAATTTGTTTTCTCATTTACTTCAAAATAATCCCTCGGTTGCCATTTATTTTGGCTCTATTGTCATTAAGGGCGTATGTTCCAAATGTGCTAATGTAAAGTTATTCAATGGTACAAACAAACAATATGTAGGTCATATATCAAGATCAGTGTAACCTTAAATTGTTTACAGTCATCCATATACATACGAAAGATACCAAAGGGACAGTCAAACTCAGAAATCTAAAATAAACTAACAACGCCATGGTTAAAAATGAAAAAGACAAACAGACAAACAATAGTACACATTGAGGAAAAGACACGGCTAGAAATTCGTGCTGATGAAGTTTCTATTGGTTTATGAACAACTAGCTTTCTCTTTGTTTTTCATGTGCAGGTTGGTAATTGAAGACAACATAGGAACTTACGATGAGCTAACATATCCAACTAAGTCAGACATCACGTGACTTTTGTGACGCATGCTAGCCGCCATTTTGTATTATATTGCCCCATATAAAATGCGGTCAACGGAAAAAAAGTCACAGGAAAAAAAGTCACAAAACCTCTAGGAAAAAAAGTCACAGGAAAAAAAGTCACAATTAATAAAATTATTTGAAAGAAGTATATAAAATGTTTTTTAAGAAGTATGTTGGAATGCACATGACAAAAGTGATTTTGTATATCAGCTGTATGAAATAAATAATTAAAAAAATTGCAGTTTTGTTAAATAAAAATAATACTTCTAGTAAAAGTGTATCAGATCAATTATTTTTAAATAAAAGCTTTTAAAATTTATATAGGTAAAGCGCACATCGATATTAACAGATTTCGTTTTATTTATGGGTTAATAAAATAAAAAAATATATTCTTTTCATCATTTAAAAAAAAAAAAAAAAATACACTAAAAAAAATGATAATAGTAAAAGGGTAATAATTTATGTTCTCTTTTTCAAAACAAACTCTTAAACAAACAGGATAAGCCATTTGTTTCCTTTTCATTCATGATAAGCCCTAGTTGTTTTTCATGGGTAGGGCTTCCTTCCAAAAGAGGAAGTGAAAGGTCTACAAAAAAGGGAAAGGTGCCACAAGAAGCCACTAATTAATCTCAACAGTCACTGTCAATAAATGTTGTAATTACATAATTATTGTTAATGGGGATGCTTTGTTTGTTTAACATGTAATTGAAGGATTCTCATGATATTGGTAAAAACACAGCTATAGAAAAACAAAAATCACAATAACATGTGGTCAAACCATATCATAGACTTTCTAACTTTGACTCAAATTAAAGAAAATGTATGACTTCATTTACTTTTCTATATAAGAAAAAAATAATTTCAAGTGTTATTAAATCAAATATGGAAGTCATCAAGAGCAACAAAGGCGGGTCCAAACTTTGCTACCAGGGGTACATGTACACCAAGCATACTACCAGAAAGACAGTACAGTGGTGGAAATGTGTGAAGCGATCCAGCACTGCATGTAAAGGGTCCATTACAACTTCTCTGCAGAATGAAAATCCAACTCCTGGCCAGCCACACAACCATGATCCAAGTGATATTAGCATAAAGTACACTAAGTCCAGGTACGCAATGAAAGAACAGGCTGCTCTCACCAGAGACAAACCAAGCCAGATCTTCGCCCAGGTTGTTTCAACATGTGAAGATGATGTGCAAGCAATGATGCCCAGAGAAGAGAATTGTAAACGCACCATGCGCTACCAGCGTCCAGCACCACATGTTCCCCAGAGCTTTGCAGATGTCACACTGCCAGCAGAATTCACCATTACAACCAACAACCAACAGTTCCTACTGTATGACAATGGACAGAATGCTGAGAACAGAATGTTGGTCTTTTGTAGTCCTGACAGTTTAAGACGTCTAGCTGAAGCCCATACCCTTTTCATGGATGGTACTTTCTCTGTAGCTCCACATCCTTTTAAACAGCTGTACACCATCCGAGTACCTTTTAAAGATGTTACAGTCACCACAGTGTATGCTTTCTTGCCGAACAAGAATCAAGATACATACAGAGAGTTATTTCAGTCATTGGTCGACAAATGCCAAGCCAGCCACCTACAGTTAAATGTTCAGACTGTGGTAACAGACTTCGAAGATGGCGTTCTACGTGCAGTGTCGGCAGTATTTGGCCGCCATATCAACAACCAGGGATGTTTCTATCATCTTACCCAAGCAACTTGGAGAAAGATACAGAGCCTTGGTTTGGTTCCCCACTACAAGATGAGCGATGACTTCCGCCTGTTCTGTGGTATGATGGACGGCCTTGCCTTTCTGCCTGTAGCTGATTTGCCAAATGGTGTCCACCTGCTAAGAACTTTGTGTCCAGATGACCCACCAGAAGCAGCTGAACTTCTTGATTACTTTGATGCAACCTATGTAAGTGGCAACATGAGACGTAACCCAGCACCAGGTCAAGGTCTTCGTTTAGTAATGCGCCGCACTCCACCCATGTTCCCACCAACTATATGGAATGTCCATGACGCAACAGTAAACGGTGATTCAAGAACCAACAATGTATGTGAAGGTTGGAACAACAAATTTTTCAACTTAGTAGGTTATGCCCACCCATCAATATGGAGAGTAGTAGAATGTCAAAAATCGATTTAAAAAAGTGAATATTTCAGGATTTTTCAAAATGGCGGATGATGTATATTGAAATGTTGCATCATATCAAGGATTTGTATAGTAAGACTTTCCTTGATTAAATTTAATTTTTAGAATCTCTAATGTTTCTCTGATATTCTTTGGTGATATTTCGATATGATTGATTTCAAAATTTCTTGATAAAAAAAAATTATTTTAAGTGTGACACGGGAACATTTTATTTTGACAGTAAATACTGTAATCAGAAAATAGTTAACAATAAAATTTATAAAAAAAAATTCTCTTCTTTTTTAAAGGTGTTTTTCCTGTTTTCTGTATAATTTATCTTTCTTTAGAAATATATTTATGCATTCCTTTTAGAACAAAAACATATTTACGTCCCAAGAGAGAAAAAAAATCCCAACAATTATTATAGATAATATTCTATACCTTCAAAATCCGATCACTTGACGAACAGGTGAACTCTGACTTGGGATGTAATGTTACATAACAATATATTGTCAGGTAAACGTGCAAACCAAAAGCAACCAGGTGACATTAAACATCCTGTGTATACATGTATTACCAGAGTTAACATTTTGTGATGTATACAAAAGTTTTCATAACTGTACAAATAAATATCTTCTCTTCCCCTTGTCAACCCAGAAGAAGTATGTATCATAATAAACTTGAAAATAGAAAATATGAATATTATAAAAAAAATCTTAAAAAAAAATTAATTTGCTTTAAAAATTAACCAAATTAATATTTATGTTTCTATAATTATTTTAAAGAAATATTTTGATTCAAATTTTAATTTAAATGGATTTTGTTTTGTTTCTTAGAAAATTAAACGAGAATTCATTGAATATGATTTCATTATTTATTTTTTATTAGAATGAAATTCAAAACAGTGTGGCTGTGGCCATTGATTGACACATTAAATTCATCCATTGACTGGGACAATTTACGTGAACGTTTGTCTGTAACGACCACTGTTCACGTCGTACCTACGATAGACATTTAAACTGTGGGGTCACCAAAGGTTTCTTAACGCCTTTAATTATAAAATAATTCGAAAAATTAATCAGGAATAACCTTTATGTTTTGATTTATATAATTGATATAAATCAAAACATCGTGTTATTTCTAATTAATTTTTCGAATTACTTTATTAAGGTGTTGAGAACCTTTGGTGACCCCAAGTTTAAGTGTCTTTAAAAAGTACATAGTGAGCAGTGGTCGTTACATACAAACGTTCACCTAAATTGTCCCAGTCAATGGATGAATTTAATGTGTCAATCAATGGCCACAGCCACACTGTTTTGAATTTCATTCTATTAAATATTTTAGGCAAAATCCAGGCATTCAATACATCGATATAAAGTAAAACTTGTTTTTAAAAAATGTTATTGTATACATTTCAACAGAGACATATAATACAATTGCTATTGCAAAAATTATCATTGTATTATCCCTCTTTATACATTGGAAGAGGTCTACCTCGTATAGGAAATTTCTAAATATGTGTTTACCATTTTAAAAATCATTGTAGACCTGCTGCATTCAAACAATATACATAAGGAAATTCCTGTACCAATTTAGGAATATAATTGTTGTTTTTGGTATTTTTTTATTCACTATAAAGGTGCATATAAGACTGAATAATGCATGTATAGACAAACCAGTAACACATGCACGAAATAATAACATCTAGACTCGCAATAAAGTTTTCATTTATGGTCAAGCGCAAAATTTGCTAACTACAGAATACTTCATTCTGGTTTTGACAAGACATATTCATATAACAGAAACGAGTCGACGTGCTTTGTGCTGCACACATAGATGTTCTTGAGAATTCTGAGACATTCTACCTTAAAGAGGTTTAACACTTAACTCTACTTGGATATCTTAAACCAAAAGATCTTTAAGTTCAACTTTCTCAATTATTAATAGTTTGACCCAATAAAACCGTTAGCGGGAAATTGTTTATTAAGGAAATGATAAAAAGGTAGGTTGGATTGCAATGCCATAAACTTAACAATAATCATTTAGAAATCTTTAAATTTGACTTTGCAAATTTTTTTAAGCTGTTACTGGAAAAAGAAAAATACCTTATCTGGAGCGTAAGTTGTAATAGCTTCTCCGCTAATTTATTTTTAAAATACAGATAATGGATATGTAAATTTTCACAAGGCATATTCTTCTCGAACGGGAGTGGATCGTTACTCTTGGCTAGCGAAGATGTGTTTAGTACTGAACAGAACTGAACTAACAGAAAGGGTGAAAAGGTGAAATGGCCGCATCCGGCCACCATAATAATTACATGGCAAAATCAAATAAAAAAACGCATAAAAAACGAATCGACAAGAACTGTCATATTCCTGACTTGGTACAGGCATTTTCAAATGTAGAAAATTATGGATTAAACCTAGTTTTATAGCGCTAACCCTCTCACAGTCTCATCAAATTCAAATAAGAGGGTAGAAATGTACACAAAAAAGTATATGGTTACATTGTTGGTAATGTACTAAGCCTGTGTAATTCATCATTAGTGTCTGGGATGAAAGTTGATGTACCAGGGTTATGTCAGACTCGTTCTTTTTCATCTGTAGGTATTCTATATCAACTTCATGAATAATACATCAAGATGGTCTTGAAGTACAGATTTTTAGTACTGACATTGTTAATCATTTTAATTACGTCTCATATGTGTTCTTTATTCGACTTTGTATATTATTACTTTATTGTTAGGTCTGTTTGTAGTAATATCAATTTGACGTGGCTCAGTACTCTAACATCCCGTCAGGTGTAATTGTTACGATAAAAAATGTTTTCTTCGTCCTGTCTAATGTGCTTTGTCTATATGCCTTATTGTTTTTCTTTGTTGATACATTTGTTTGTTTTATATATTTTCAAAAAAACTAAGGATTTTCTTAACCCAGGAATAGATTACCTTATCCGCATTTGGCACAACTTTTTGGAATTTTGGGTCCTCAATGCTCTTCAACTTTGTATTTGTTTGGCTTTATACCTTCTTTGATCTGAGCGTCACTGATGAGTCTTATGTAGACGAAACGCGCGTCTGGCGTATTAAAATATAATCCTGGCACCTTTGATAACTATTATAGTTAATTTAGATTATAAAATATTGTTGACAGCTGTACCCCTATTTTTAACACTTTTACCTGTCTGTAAATTGTTTTTTTTATCAAACATTGTTGTCAAAATAAAGGAATTTTATGCGACTGCCCGTGACATATAATGAAAGGTTTAGCTAGCTGTAAAACCAGGTTTAATCCACCATTCTCTATATAAGAAAACAAACATGTATCAAGTCAGGAATATCCATAATGATTCCTTTGAAGATTTTGATTTTGCCATTTGATTAAATTCCGTTTTGAATTTTTCTCCGAGTTCGGTATTTTTGTTATTATTTTATTCATTGAAAATTTGAGTCTATATGAATAAATTCATCACAACATATATACCCTGATCAAAATCGTGTACACCAGCAGCAAATTTTCCGTCTACAAATGACTCATCAGTGACTCGAATATGGTTATTTGGGGAATATACATTGGGCTTGATCTTTTGGTATTTTTGTTTATTTGTCTCTAAATATATTCTTATAGTTTAACTTTATTGGTTCCTCCATTAGAGGATAATATTTTTCGGCCATAAAGCAGACAAAAATCATATAGATTATATAGTTGATGGAACGCATTCATAGAAAAACATATGTGAATTATCATCGAAGACGAAACGCTTCACAATTTTAATAACAACTGCTCTCAAGTTATGCTCATACATTTAAACTCTACATGAAAAAATAATATCGATTTTATTTTTACCTAAGAAACTTTTGTTTCTAGATTTACCATCATCGAATGCAAAATATCATCGGGAGTATTTTAAGCAAAAAGGCAAACAATCCTACGGTCAACTAAAGTATACCTTCTTACTATTTTACAACATTACAACAACTGATGTGAGTTCTGTATAAACAATCACACAACTTTTAACCATGCAGAGTCGAACTCGGTTGTCATTCTGTTTCTAGTACACATGCTTCTATGAACTTATTTGTGCTATGAAAGAACATAAGCGACTTGTTTACATGTACATTCAACAAAATTTGCATGCATACATTTGCCAATGCTGATCATAATATAACATTGTTAAATGCAGACAAGTACAGTTTAACATAATATGTGTGTTTATTTTAACAAATGATAGAAGCTGTAAAATACAACAAAGCATTTAAAACGATAAAATATAATAAATGGATACCAAAACCTAAACAAATGCGACCATTTTTCTTGTCCGAAGAATCTAAAAGGTACATCATGTATCGAAACAGTGTCGGAATCAATGAAAGTGTTGATTGCCCAAGAACACAAATAACTGCAAGAAACAGGCACAAGTATTCGATAGACCTGACTGAATCAATGTTTATAGTCCTATGGTAATGCTTCATTTGCAGAATAAATACTGTTTGAAGATATGTGGAAACCATACGACTGATATCGAGCAATATTTTCATTTTATCAGTATCTGATTTGATTTCCCCAGACTTGATAATCTAGCATACAATATTACCGTGTAGAAAGACATAATACCAAAAGAACTAAGGAGGAGAATGTACTGATTTACTCTGCTTGTGTAGAGTTCTCTGCGTATTTCACGAAATTGAAGCTCGCACTGTCTTTTCATCATGTAGAAACATCTTAAATTAAGGTACAAGATGACGAATTGTTGGACTACATTGTAAATTGTAGAGGCAAACTCAGTGATTGATTGTTCGTTTATAATGTTAAGTATATGCAAAACTACTGCTGGCATATTCATTATAACAGCCAAAGATATACTAATAAACTTCCGAGTTCGTCTGTCAATATCATTGCTGGAAGTTGTATTCAAACTTAAAAGGACATCTGTTTGATTTGAAGCACGTCGTCTCTGTACTAATCGGCTCGATTCTCTGCAGTCAATACTCTCATAAACATTTTCGTAACCTCCCGAAGCTCTCCGAATTTCGTCGCTAAAAGATTCCCTAGGCCAAACTTTAGAAAGAAATATAATAGTTAGTAATGAATATTCGAAGAGTGCCGGATGCAAAAAAGGCTTTGACTTCTTTAGGATTACATATGTGCTAACGGACATGTTGTGACATTTATCCGTTACCGTAGAATTCCAATGCGAATGTGACAATGGGTCATGATAAAGGATAGCAAATTCACGACAAAATATGGAAAGATTTGTTACAACTATTATCAATAACCCATAGTAAACACCAATACGATGCTCAAATCTATAATGAAGGTATCGAGTAAAAAACCCTGTCTGAAATAAATAAAATAGAAAGAATCCGATATCAGTGGCGATTGATACGGAAGCGTTTACACGCTGGTGATTTATGTGAAAGCACTCAATATGAAAACATAAGTTTATAATGGTATAGGCCAAACAAGCCAAGCTAAACAACCAGTAAAATCGGATTTCAAGAGCAATGCTAATATTCCAGTCATGTGTGTTTCTTCGCACGTCTGGTCTTGCCTGTGAATATATTGATATTGCAATGCAGGATGCTACACTGAGAAAAACAAAAACGGTCATTAATATCAGTATACTGTTATGGGACGAATGTAACCCATGTGAGCTAAGGGAAAATATTTGACAAAGTATTGCCAAAGCTGTGATACACAAAACTGGTCCAGTAACAGTACCATCAAGTCCAGGTGAGACACGATCATCTCCGGTATTGTCATTTCTTGACTGTTTACCGGCGGTTAAAGGAAGCACACAAACAGCATCCACAAGTCTTTTTAACAAGTCTTTCATTTCTATACAATAAAAAATAATGTGATAAGAAAATTGTGTGTGTGCATAGTCGTATAAAACTAAGTGGATATATTTAAATAACTTGTATATTTACTATAGACAGGGTATAATATGTTGGTCCTTTTCATTAGATGTTTTCCAAATTATCAGAAGTTTTAACATCTCTTTATATATAATAGTTATCAAAGGTACCAGGATTATAATTTAGTATGTATGTCCTGTGTACGTGCGCGTTTTGCTCTTTGTATTGTATTGGTTTTTTTTTATAGCATTGAATTGCTTTCTAATTTTGAATTTAAAAGTTTATTGATACTAACATATTAAACTGATTTTAGTGTGCCGAATACGTTTGCACTAAAAAAAAAACACTGACAAAACATATAATGTCAACATTGGCTTTGAATATTGCAATCTAAGTTTTAGTACAATAACATGTTTTGGTAAATTATTAAGTAACCACAATTTGCTTTAAACCTTAACTCTGGCATTACCTATATAAACTATTACAAACGACAAATCGAATACTGATTTTCTGATGTTTTATTTTTTCTGTTAGAGTCAGTGTGGTTTTTCACAAAATGAGATGGATTATAACCAAAAACAAGAACTTTGAATCTACGATTTCCAATTTATATATGAGCCAGTCTTAGTCCGAGATTACTCTGACGTCCAACGGCTGTTTTGCAAGACAAGCTGGGCCGTGGGACGTCAGAGCTCGTCCCATATCAAAAAGTGGATATTTGCCCATCCAAAATAGATGCGCTGCTTCGTCGCTTCTGGTGCCAACAAACGGCATTGGAATTATATAAATCGGGTATCAATTTGTTCATTTTTCATTTATCTCTTCATTTATGTAAGCTTCACCTACCTGCCACCCTTTATTTTTCCATATTTAAACAGTTGTTAAAGTTTATCAAAAAGACTTTTTGTACCTTTTCGCATGGACTGGCTCATATATAAAAAAGTTCTGTTTAATAAGATGGTGAAGTCGATCTTACAATTAGCATAAAGAATAGTAGTGTAAAGCGGAAAAAATTCAAAGGTCTTACGGTATAAATCAGGCCGTTGTTTTCTCGGTAGAACTCTCCTATAGTATTTGTTTGTGTGTTTCTCTGTGATGAATGTTCTTGCCAGTGTTTGTGCTGTATTTCTGTCGCAGTGTTGTCATTTTAATGATACGTTTTAATAGTTTCATAAAGCGGGAGGTTTGCCTAGACATTATACTAGGTTTAACGCACCATTTTTTTCTAAAAAGTCCTGTACCGAGTCAGGTATATTGCAGTTTATCAAATAGTCGTTTATGTATGTTGGCGTTTGTTTTTGTTGCACTTCAGTGTTCCTGTTGATCCTTTGTTTCCTCTTATAGTTGATGTTACCCAGGATTAGTTTGTAACCCTGGAATTTTTTTTTTCTCACTCGATTTATGACTTTGAACACCGGTATACTACTGTTGCCTTTATTTACATTAATCTTTTACGGCCTTGTATCGCTGATTTTGTGGTATGGGATTTGCTCATTGTTGAAGGCCGTACGATGATCTATAGTTCTTAAAATTCTTAGACATTTTGTCTCCGGTGGAAAGTTGTCTCATTAGCAATCATACCATATCTTTTAATTTCATAAGTGTTAGTACTTACCAGTATATCACCTGTCAATTGCAATAATGCTTAAACTGCAGCATGTCCTTATTGGTATTAAAGTTTCTTGTCGTGTATCACCAGCAAAACACATATCAATATTTAAAAGAAGAAAACTTTCAAAAAACAGTCTTAACTCTTAATTATTCAAATACGGAAATTTAACACACACAGAAAAAATGTCAGGAAGAGGAAATAATTCTTTGGATACACGTAAGTATTATATTACACCTGTGTTTCATATCTATTGAAAACAATGTTAAATAGATTAAATTTCCTTGTGTTCATTTTAAATGGGGAAGCTAAGATGTGCATTGTTAGGTGTTTTCTTTATTTTTTCAATCAATTGTGTTTAAACTTATTCATTGGTATTATACCATATATACGTAGTTAAATATTCGTATATAAAACATCAAAATCTATTGATTACATATAATCTATATCCTTCTCTTAAAACATTCGACACAAACACTGCTCATTCTAAACTGAACAATGAGTCAAAACTTTATTTCATATAAAAATCTTGCTAACGAAAAAAGAAAATCAGCATAATTCTGAATAGAACAAAAAACACGCATTTTTTGTTCAAACGGACATCAATAAGGTGGTTTATTTTGTTATTGATCACATGTTATTTTTAGTTTGGTACACGTGTGAACCCTCTCTCCGACTGGCATTTATATCTTAGTATCTGTCCTAGTAAACATGTATGGTGGCCTATAGATGTCTTTTAGTTTTCCTTTAGAAATCAATGAAAGGTATTTTGAAGGTCAGTTTCGAAAATGGTGTAAAAAGCTACCCGGTCCACGTCCACTTGTATTTTTATCCATCTGATGAGTTCAGCCTTCTCAACTGATTTTTATAGTTCTTCTTGTGTTGTAGTGTTATACCACTGTCCCAGGTTAGGGGAGGGTTGGGATCCCGCTAACATATGTAACCCGCCACATTATGTATGTATGTGCCTGGCCCAAGTCAGGAGCCTGTAATTCAGTGGTTGTCGTTTGTTTATGTGTCACATATTTGTTTTTCGTTTATCTTTTTACATAAATAAGGCCGTTAGTTTTCTCGTTTGAATTATTTAACATTGTCATTTCGAGGCCTTTTATAGCTGACTATGCGATATGGGCTTTGCTCATTGTTGAAGGCCGTACGGTGATTTATAGTTGTTAATTTCTGTGTCATTTGGTCTCTTGTGAACAGTTGTCTCATTAGCAATCACACCACATCTTCTTTTTTATATTTGGAAATATTTATGCAAAAACATATCAGACAAAACTACAAGAATTTACGTTGTACTTATACAATATATTCAGAAAAACCGATACTATCTTAAAGAAAATGACAATCTTAGCGTACTTTTATTGCACATAATAAAAGAATTAACTTGATCTATAAGTCTATCATGTGTTTTTTTTAAAGTTATATCCTAAGAATTAAAGTTTAACCTTTAGATTTAAAGAAAATGAGCAATTAGAATACCTGAAACTTGACGATATTATATTTTGTTGTAACATTGTACATAAATATCATCAAGCAAAAATTAATAGCTATAATCGTATTTGTGCATATCCCATTAGTGTTGTTATTAAAAGTTTTATTACTGTAAAAGGAATGTTTACCATAACCGATAAAGTGACATCAACATTTATCGGAAAACAATTTGATTAAATTGTGAAAATTTCTGTTTTTACTAGATCGTGTTAAAGGTAGGGAACTTCCACGACTGTCAACGGCAACGAACTGTCTCATAATGGAACGTATTTCAACAAGGACTTCCACAGAATTTTGAACACTTCAAAGTAGTTAATATCGTTATTTCAATATATTTTATTACAAAGAGTTAATATATAATTAATTAATCTATGATATGTTTAATATGTTTACATCGTATAGTTTTTTGTTGCATTAAGTTGCGACGTTGTGTTGAAATGATCAGAGATGATACTACCGATACTGATAAAAAAAAAAAAGAGATTTAAAAGAACTTCGTCAAAATACAAACAAAAAAAACTGATATATAACGTTCTACAGTAACAGTGAGAGCGAGAAACTTTGATAACTATACAATAATTTTGTTTTGATAAAAGACATTAGACGGGAAATATGTGTCTTAATAAGTCATTCACTGTCAAACTCATTTTTACCGATTTGATCAAAATTCACATACTTGATTAATATCATACTAATGACATGCATTTTTCAAACTGTTTATGACGTCTTTACACTAAACCGTTAAATTTGTACTTAAGTTTGGACAAAAAAGATTAATTTATTTGTTTTAATTGGATTTAACCTAGATTTCAGCGACTGCTAGTACTCTTAGAAACATTTTCATAACAGTATGATCTCGTCACAAAGTATCAGCATGGTGTTCATATTCTATTTTACTAGTAGTCTTTATATTGTTCATCGAGATGACTGCTGGCGGTCGTACAACCCGATCATATTCACCGATTTGACGAAAATTTTCATATTTGATTTATAAGAAGATTTAGGAAGTGTGACAATGAGACAACCCTCTCTTACAAGTCACAATTTGTAAAAGTAACAAAACAAACACAAACATTTACCCAAATTATGAAAAGTCTAAAATCAACAATATACAAGACAAGGGCTCGATAATATGTTCCTTTTTCGTGTGTATTTTAGTCTTGACGCCATCTAAATAACAGCGATTTGACCTCTGAAGACCCCCGATGGTCATTTTAGCGATATAAACATAGATAAATATAAAAATAGACAGTGTACTCGTAGAATTGGATTTTATTAGGTCTGTTTAGTTTCATATTATAGATTAAACATATATGTTAGTTATTGATTTTACCTGTATAAGAATAACTTTTTGTTGATCGAATCAGTCAATCAAATGATTTACGTTTGTTTCACCTCCAATGTTGACATTCTTTTCATTTAAACACGCATAATTCATGCATTATCCATTACTAGCTAAGGAGTTTAATTTAAATTAACATAAATACAGATTCAATGAGCTCGTATTAATCACTTGCAAGTGAATAATTCATCATCAATGTTACTTAGTGTCATACAAGTGAGAGGTTTAGCTAGCTTTAAAGCAAGGTAAAATACACCATTTTCTACATTAGAAAATGTCTGTAACAAGTCTGGAATTTGACAGTTGTTATTCATTTATTGATGTGTTTGAGCTTTTGTTTTTTTTAAAATTCAGACAAAAGGTGCATTACCCTCAAACAAAATTACTTGTATATCTAACAAATGTGACAATAAAACTGCTTTTTAGAACAAAAAATAATTCCCAAATTCAGATTTGGGAATATTTTTCAATTCAAAAACAAAAGATTTTAAAGCTTGGACCCATTTCATAAACCAAAGACTTTTAAATATTAACATTGAAATACTTTTTATAACAATTTATCATATGTTTAGTAGTAAATACAGTAGTTTTGCATATTTGATAAATAGCCTGCTGTTTAATCAATATCGCGCAACTTTGATGCGCACCCTTTATCGCATACCTTTTATCACACCAATTTTTTTTTAATTTTTTTTTCCATGAAGTCAGTTTTATTGGTTTTTTTAGCTTAAGAAAATTTTTCCTCAAAATAGGTCCAATAGAATGGTCATTCGGGCGTGACGCAATTTATTGAATGACGTCATTGTTTGGTATGTGACGTCACGAACGTCAAGTTTGGCACACTAAATGGAACTATAAAAAATGCAAAACACACAAAAAAATACAATAATAAACAAAATATTTTTAAAACAACAGCACGCAAATTGTAAAGTAACCTAGGTGCTTCGGATAAGTAATTGAGCAGTTCTTTTAAGGCCTTTGAAACAAGACAAAAGTAGAACTTAAGGTAACCCAGTGCTATGGATCAGAAAACAGTTCATATAATAGAATACTCTTTTGTTGAAATATATGATAAAGCGTATAAAACATGGCAAAATCCGTATCACATGCCGTATCACCCTCGACCAATATCAACCCTCGGGCCTAAAGGCCCTTGGACTGATATTGGTGTCTCGGGATGATACGACATATGATACGGATTTTGCCATGTATTATTCTCTATGTTAAATTCGGTAGAGTCATGACTGTCTCCGTGAGAATTCGCAATTGCAACGGTTACATTGTGGCTATATTTCGGTTTATCATTAAATAAAGGCAACAGTAGTATACCGCTGTTCAAAACTCATAAATCCATGGACAAAAAACAAAATCGGGATAACAAACTAAAACCGAGGGAAACGCATTAAATATAAGAGGAGAACAACGACATAACACTAAAATGTAACACACATAGACAAAATCCCACGAGAATAACAAATATAACATATATATATAACATCAAAACCAAATACATGAATTTGGGATAGACAAGTACCGTGACACGTCTTATCGCAATGTGAATTTACACTCAAAAATAAGAGAAAACAAACGACACAACGTTATAATGTAATACACACAAAAACGAACTATAATATAACAATGACCATATTCCTGACTTGGTACAGGGCATTTTTAAAGGAAAAAATGGTCGGTTGAACCTGGTTTTGTGGCATGCCAAACCTCGCACTTTTATGGCCATGTGAAATATAACATCAAAATGACAACACAGGACTACAATATAAATAAATTGGAGAACACAATTGACAAAGAATCACACGAACAACAGCCAACAAAAGGCAACAAGTTCAAAATTTTAATACGCCAGAAGTGTATTTTGTCCACACAAGACCTATGTGTGACGCACAGATACAAAAGTTTGAAAGCCGAAACGAGTACAAAGTTGAACAGCATCGAGGACCAAAAGATCAAAAAGGTTGTGCCAAAAACGGCAAGGGTTTTCTGTTAAGTTACCAGAAAATCCCTATAATTTAGAGTAATTTATACTTTTGCAAACAGTAAATTTAATAAAATGAATATACAAAAGATGTACATGATAAAGCTGAAGTATTAACTAATTACAGGAAACAACTGAAATACATTTACATAACCAGACATTTGAAACACAAAAGTAGACACATCCGAATACGTTTAAACCTCTACGCCAAGTGACGTCCTATTTGAAACTGAAAAATGACGAAAAAATGACGTCATTTGAATTAGTAAAACAGAGCATCAAAAAATGAAAAATGACGTCACATAAGAATGAATAAGATAGAATTAGGATTAATTTAAGATTATATATTTGAACTAAATACTGATATTGCATTTAATAACAAAGCACATTTTAATTCTTATTAATATAAAACTGAGGTAGCAATTAACTATATTATAAAACTATGTCAGGTTTGTTATGAATCTAACTTCAAACGTAAAATATCGTACTGATTACTTTGAACGAAATCAAATCTGATAAATGAAGGCGGTGATTAATTTTCTTTACCATAACACATAAATATAATAGAAAAGACGTCAACACATTTGACAAAATCCGAAGAGAATTACAAATATAACATTAAACATTTAAACTAAATACATGAATTTGGGATGGATAAGTATCGTACCACGTCTTATAGTAAATGATAGTTTGCTACACAATAAACTACCTAATGTTTACCATTAACAGGTTTTATTTTCATGCAATTTATCAAAGTTTACTACAGGCAGTTTTCCATAAATGAAAAACATGTTCTCTAATACATGTTCAAAAATGATTTTACAATATATCACATTTAGATATTGGTTCATTCGGGACATTTTTTGGTTTCTTGATCTACAACTATGTTTCAGTGGATGCCAAAATGACTTGGCACCAAAGAAAAGGTATACTTAAATATCAGATAATGTACAGAATTTCAAATATTAACGGGTTTTTAGATTGGCATGTTGTATAGCTCAAAGACACGAAAATGATTCAGAAAATATATAATCAATATTGAATTGTCTGAAGAAGCAATAAATTTCAAGGTCATCATTATTGCATTAGTTTCTGCAGCGAAGACGGATGAAAATTAAATCCTCATAGATACCTGGATTTAAATTGTGTAAGCTAGAAGAGAGTTTCGTCTACAAAAACTTATAAAAGAGGGACGAAAGATACCAAAGGGACAGCCAAACTCATAAATCTAAACAAACTGACAACGCCATGGCTAAAAATGAAAAAGACAAACAAACAACAGCACACACGACACAACATAGAAAACTAAAGAATAAACAACACGAACCCCACCAAAAAACTAGGGGTGATCTCAGATGCTCCGGAAGGGTAAGCAGATCCTGCTCCACATGCGGCACCCGTCGTGTTGCTTATGTGATAACAAATCCTGTAAATGGTCTAATTCGATAGGTCACATTCATGAAAGGGAAGGGGATTGCAGTTACGATGTAAGGAACATATCCGATATCATTTGTGAAACGGTTATTCCATAACGGTCAACCAACTCGTGATGGCGTCCGTAAAATTTACGAAGGGATGATTTCAACTTCACCATTTGGAACTCTTGGCTTAATAGCTTCCTTGTGAGCAGCAACCCTCTATCAAGAAAATCATGATAGGAAATGCAAGCACGGGAATATCGTATCAACTGGGAGATATATACCCCGTATGCAGGTGCTGCTGGAATGTTGCTACTTAGAAATGGAAAGTTCACAATTGGAAAGATGAAATCATCTCTTTTGTCGTAAAGTTTTGTTTTCAACCGACCCTCATTGTCAATTTCTAAATGTAAGTCAATATATGAGGCCGACGTCACTGTATCTGTAGTATCCTTTATCTCTAGCTCGATTGGATAGATGCGTTCCACATAGTCACCAAATTTGAATTATTTAGTGAAAGAACATCATCTATATAGCGAAAAGTAGAGTTAAAGGATATTGCTAACTTCTTATCTTTCTTCCTAAGAAGTTCCTGCATGAAGTCAGCCTCATAATGAATGAGAAAATAAATGGCCTAGCTTTTGATCTTGTATTTGACAAGTGTTTAAAGGATCTTCGACTCATATGAAAATAAAGAGAGGTCGACAGGAAGAGACGCACAGATCGTTTCTATAGGAATGCCAACAATTTTTTGAAACAAGTCTACCTCCATATTCAACAAATATGTTGTCAATACGAAACT